>BQKN01040455.1:0-15925 GCA_022839385.1 Asparagus kiusianus | reverse complement strand
GTGGTTTTCTGCGTTGGGATATCTATTAGTATTTTTTGACGCCTACAGATACCCCCTCCAAAGTATTCCAGACGTATTCTTTTATAGAAGAGTCTGGGATGCTTTGGATAAGATAGATTTTACTTACGATCCCTTCAATGTTTGGTTGAGTAGATCATGTAGCAGGACTTGCAAATGGTTTCAACCTCTTGACCTCTTCTGACTTTAGTCTATCCAGTTCTTTGTAGAATAGCTAATGTCCTCCTAGTGTCGCGTTTATCGCTTGACCGTTGTAGAGATCTTGAATCGAAGCTGGTATTTGTTCTTGTAGGTCCAACTCTTGCCATTGAATTGACACATTCATTGAAAATTCAACAGGTTATCCTTAAGAATATTCAGATTAATATTCTCCAGGAACTTCCTATTGGGTGTGGGAAACAGTTTAGACTCGTGTACCCATTGGAGTATCCGTCTGTATCGCGTTTGATTTTTGATCAAGAGAATATCTGCCGTTTCATGCTATGAGACCGTGTTTATGATCTCTATGGAAAAAAGTGTTTGCTGTCTCGTGAAGCGACACAACTCGACGGTATTTGCCGTCTCGCTCGGCGAGACAGCATTTGCTGTCGCGAGACAGCATTTGCTGTCGCGCTCGGCGAGACAGCATTTGCTGTCGCGAGACAGCATTTGCTGTCGCGCTCGGCGAGACAGCATTTGCTGTCGCGCTCGGCGAGACAGCATTTGCTGTCGCGCTGAGCGAGACAGACAGCATAAAATCGGGACTTAGGGTTTTTCAGGGTTTTTTCTGGGCGATTTTAGGCGCGATTTCTGGCGATTTCTGAGGCGATTTTCGATCAGATCTTCTCCTCTTCTTCTCCCCTGCGTTTCTGATTTGTGTGGAGTTTTCGTTTGTGAAGATTCCAATTGGATTTGTGAAGGTTTGTTTCCCCCCTTTTCTTCAAAAATCTGATTTTCTTGAACTGTGGCGATTGTCTGTGTTGCTTCGGTTATATTTGCCCAATTTTTGTCGATTTCGTGTTCAAAGCCCTAACTTTCTCTCATATTTCATTGTAGATCCCATAATCATTATGTCGACACGTAAATCCAAGGGTTCTCGAAGCCATTCGACTGTTCAGTCCCCTGAGGAGGCTGTCCCTGCTGCCGCTTCGCATGGGGGTATACCTCTTTCATCTTTTCACAACTTTAAATACTGCATTTCATCAATTTCATATATATATGCCTGTATTTGTATGCAGATCCTCGTTTGTATCCTTTGAGATACCTTCGAGAAGAGCCGGCATCCTCCTTTGAGGGGATCGACGCTTAAAAGTGTTCGTTTTGCTTGGACAAAACACACTTCAGAACATACAGGGGCGATTTTATATCAACCCACATGTGTTAAAAGGTTTTGATATGCCGTTATAATGTCCGTGTATAGCGACGCATATTTCCTTTATACATGTGGGAGATGACAAATCGTCACGCCTGTTATGAAATAGCGATTATATCTCATAGAGTAAGATATACCGCTTTTTTCATAATTTTAGGAGTATCCTCACACCATTTACGTGTATGTTTTCTTTATCAGTCCAATTTCCTTCTACTGCCATTCCTGCTGATGCGGTTACTGGTCGGAGTGGTATTATTCATTCTCTTTATGAGGGATTACCCTTAATAGAGTCCGCTCCTCAATTTAAACCGGATTATAGTGAAGGAGCTAGAGAACTGATTCAGCGAGGTAGTTGCCGTATTCTGCGACGGATAATTACTGACACCCCTCTGATTTCAGAACGAGATGATAACAAATATATAAGAAAGCCGGATTTCTTGTTTGGTGACGCCATAAAGGATCCGGGGGTCGCATTCTGCAAGCCCGCACAATGGTTACATCAAAGTGGATCATCCTTCTTATATTTGCCGCCGATCCCTCGAGACCATTCGCTATTAAAGTTCAGAAATTTATCGGTTAACCGCGAAATGTTCTGGAGATTAACTGAAAATCATGAGAGCGTTCACTGTGGTTTCATTGGAAAGGAAGCCACTCCAGGTTCAAGTGAGAGAACTTCTATAAGAGGGCTTCATCCAGGTGTCTTAGGACTAGATAATATACCCCACAATGAAACAACATCACGAGCAAACATAGTGAAGAACCGGTTAGCGGCAGCGGGGAAAGTATTACCCAAAGAGAGTTTCAGATGTTATGGGTGGGTCCATTACTTTGGAGAGAAATGGTGGTGGACCAGAATGACTCGCTACGTTTTGAAACGTTGGGAGCGAGAATTAGCAGAATTGGGGTTGGCGGTTCCGATCCGTGCTACCATGAGTGGTCTGCAGATTAGTGTAGGTCATTTCCTCTGTCTGTTCGAGATCTACAACCCGGATACTAACACCTTCTTTACCAAGAATGGGGAGCTCGGACTACCACTGCATGAGATGATGCAGGTTTCTGGCTTGCCGTTGGGTGATGTTCCATATCAAGAGTTCTTCCCAACTACCAATCAGCTGAATAAGATAAAGGATCGGTCAGTTGTGACTCATGACGTTTTATGGGAGTTGACTTGCCACTACCACATAGCTATGGCTGAGATGGACACCAAAGCAAGGAGGAAGTCTCCTCAAGTCAGCTTAAAACAGTTCGCTGATTATCTATTCAAGAATCTAGAAGACCGTTCGAAGGATGTATGCGGATTGTCTCCAATGAGTCAAGATGAAATCAACCGGCTGTTAGAGAAAACGAAGGCCCAGACTTATACCTCTCACTCAGAAGATGGGTTTCCGCATGGGACAAGATTTCGCTCTTATTTGTGGCAAGCTGGTGTTCCAATCAGCTCTACCACTCTGCTGGCTGGTTTCCTGGCATTGTGGCTGAAGAGATGCGTAGTTCCCCACCAATCCTCTGATATAATGCCAATGGAAGTATTGTATCCAGCCGTCCAGTTAGCTACAGGTCGCAAATTATCCTTGCTTCCTGCTATGATGGCTGCCATTCACAGTGGATTACGACAGTTAATCACTGCATTTACTCAGGAGAAGAAGAAACCTTCCGCCAATTTATCAGTTCCAAAGCTGGAATTGCCATATACATACTTAATGGCCTGGTTAGTGCTTCACCGACCGGACTTAATGGAAGCTCCGGCGGAGGTAAATCCCAACATTCCTCTGTTGCAGAACCTTGAAGCTTGCAAATGGATTAAACATAGAGAGCCGGATATAACGATTCAGTTCAGAATTCACAAATGTTGGGAATTCTATCCTTGTTTCCCTCAGTTCTCTGGTACCTACAACGCCACTTTATTGGATGCTGAGGATCCAAGGCAGAATCGCACCGTCTTGGATATTGGGTGCTTCAGATGGTTGATGAATATTCGACCCGGTTACCTATTGTTCAGGGTGAGAGATACTTGTCTAATTGAACCCTATCTTCCATGCCGATTTGCTCGTCAATTCGGCTATGACCAAATATATGTCGGCAACCCGAATCGTCACTTAAGCTTCCGTGGAGGACTTATCGACGGAGCGAGAGCTTGGTTCTGGAGTATCGCCGGTTGTACAAACGCCGAGTTCGATCTCCCCTTGGAAATACCACCTCTACGGATGACATTTTTATTTTGTAAATGGTTGCTTGCTGCTAATATTGTCACCCAATACCGAAGCATGCCTGAGCCAGAAGAGACAGCTCCACGGCGTTCAAGCAGAATGACGCGTGACAGCATGCCTTTACCTCAAAAGAAAGAGGCTGCCGAATCGTCGAAGAAGGGAAAAGAACCGGCTCACTCGGCCGGTAGTGAAGAAGAATTCGACTCTGAAGAGACGGAGACTTCTGAAGAGGCGGGTGAGACTAGCTCAAGTTCTGATGAAAGAGCTGGTCTTCCCGATTCTTTCTTTAAGAGGGGACTTGTGCGTCCATCTGCTGCGTCTGCTCAACCAACGGATGCTCCGAGAAAAAGGAAAGAAAGAGTCATTATGACTTATCCAAATAAGATGACAGTGGAAGTCCTCAGCGGAGATGAAGAGGATGAAGAAGATGAAGTGCCTCTTGCTCGTCGACCAAGATCCCGACCTTCTGCTCAAACTCAAACTCAAGCCTCTCCCAAAGCTGAATTACGTACTAAACATCGTCATGAAGGGTCTGAAGTTAAGGATAAAGGGCGTCCATCAAAAAGGCAGAAGAAATCCGCCTCCAAACCCCGTGTTCGTCTTCCGGCTGTAGAGGAGACGTCTGCTCACAGTGCTTCTTCAGATGAGCAAGGTAACTATTTGTTTTTATCGTCCCTACAATTTTTATGTTCAAGCTTATTTCATGTTCAATTTCTGTAGGGAGTCGAGAAGAAGGAGAACTGCGAGTTGATGCTGCTTCTCCCGGAGGTATGGAGACCGAGGAGACCAGTTTTGTCCAGCAAATGGAGGATGCTCTGAGAGAAGGGCCAGCTGGTATTCCACCACCTCCTGACATGGATCCATCAGCTACGGACACAGGTACTGATCTTTCTCCTCTCGGAAGAGAAATCCGAGGAATGAATGAGTCGTGCCGTGTGCCTCCTTTAATGACTCGTGCGCTTTCTATTCTTTTAGCTAAACTAAAAGAAGTTGGCGCAAGTAGCGAGGCTCCTGAACTTATCCCAACGAACAAAGGTAAAATTAATCTGCATCTTGAGCAAGTTCATCTGTATTCATATGTTATTCACAACTCAATGTATCCCGTAGATGTCGTAACGAGCGAGCCAACAGAAGGGGGAATCGCCCATACTCCTAAAATTGACGACTTCACTGATTTCGATTATCATATCGATATTTCAGAGGACGATCATCAAGAAATTTCCGATTTGTTGTTCGGGAAAGACACTGGTGCGGCTACAGAATCAACGGTTGGCGCTAATTTAACAGAAGCAGGTCCTTCTGAGAGTAAGATCTCTGTTCTGTAAGCTCCTTATCTTACATTTTCTGACTTGATTAATCGCATAAATGTTTGAATTATAGGACCAACCGTCGAAACTGATACAACTACAGTCACTGGAGCGACTGATCAGTCAGGGGATCGTGAGCTCGTGCCATGGGCAGGAACTGAGGTTGATTTGCAATCATCAGTTCTTGAATCTCAACCTCGTACTCCTATGGACCCTATGATGATAGAGGTCACCGTCACTCCCCAGATTAGTCCAGTCGCAACAAAAGCAAGACCAACTGAAGAAGTTGGTACGTCGGCTGATGTTGTACCTAGAGCTGGTAAGTTTTTTTCCATAACTAGTTTCAAATTTCGGATTATCTTTCCATTATAATCATCGTAATCCTTTTATTTGTAGAATCCCCTCCTAAGGAACCTCTTAGCTTGGACCCGCCGTTTTCTGAGGCTTTAGTTAAAAACCCATCTGATATAGCGGGTGCATCAACAGCTATCGTTCTTGAATCAACCTTGGTTGTTCAGGAATCCGGACTACCATTCTTGGGTGAACCAAGTCGTATTGAAGGCTTTTCCGTTGAACTTGGTAAGCTTCATCCTGTGGTCTTGTATACATACATATGTTCTGTACTGATTTATTTGCCTTCATCGCAGTTCCTTCATCATTATCAAATCAAATACAAACGTTATTGGCCGACGATGATCCGTGCAAGGCTGTCCTCTGTTCCAATCTCCAAGGCTTCATCCCTTTTTTGAACTCTATGGTCGATCGTATCCTCTTCAAAGGCTCGTACTTTGAGAGTTACAGAAAATCTCTTGAGCGTTTCATATCAGGATTCAGAGAAGAAGGGTATAATGAATTAGCCGATTCGATCAACGCTTATTTGGTTGATTTGAAGCGACATATTGAATTTCTACAAGCTCTTCGCGCTAAAGGCCTACCCTCCTATATCGCTTCTCACATGGAATCCAGGTTGCAAGCTTGGCGTGACTCCCAGAAAATGGCCAACTCTGAACTCCAAAAGTTAAGAGCCCAAAGTGATCAACTTAAGGTGAGCGTTAGCAAAAGAACACAAGCCAAGGTTAATCTACGCCGGGATTTAGAATCGAGTCGAACGGAAATAGCTCGCTTAGAGGAAGAACTTGCAATGGCCAAAGACGCTCATGAGGTCTTGGAGTCTGAGTTGACGCAGGAAATTCAGGTTGAAGAAAAACTGTTACAACAGCTGAATCTTCAAGATAAAATACTTGCTGAAAAGGAACAAGAAGTCGCCGCGCTTCTTAATGTTGACGAAGAAGCCTTTAAAATCAAATTGGCGGCTGAGCTTGAACAGGCTTATGCATTAGAGCTGTCAAAACTTGAAAATCAAATTAGCCAATATAAACTTTTGTAATTGGAGATCATATATCTTTGTAGCTTCCTTTGAACACTTTTGGTCAATATATATTGAATCATTTTGCTTATTAAGATTTCATTATGATTACTCATTCTTGTTTAGAACAAATAACCACAATACTTATAGGATTTTTGGCAAATCCTCAGCCCTCAACGGATTTGACATGCCTTTACCGACACCGTTTGAATCGGGCTAGTATGTGAATTATCTAAGTCCGTTTCACATATAACGTTGGGCTAAAAGACTTAAACTCTTTTAGGCTTTAAACTACAACATTGAATGTGTAGGCTACATGTGTTAGATGTAGGCTTATCTCTAATAAGGGATAGAGATAACATCCCCCATGTGTATGTGACATGGATTTTAAAATGTGGATGGATTACGTTCTCTTTGCATGAAAACGAATCTAAGCTTGTGAAGAAAGAACTTGGATATTCTAGTTCAGAGTCTCTTGTTTGTTGGTAGAGAAAAACCCAGAATTGGAAAGGAATAATTTTGTATTCCATTTCCTTATCTCTTGTTTGTTGGTAGAGATAAACCCAAAAATGGAGGGGGATAATTTCATATCCCAACTCCTGGTCTCTTGTTTGTTGGTAGAGATAAACCCAAAATCGGAGAGGAAGAATTTTATATTCTATCCCCTGGTCTCTTGTTTGTTGGTAGAGATAAACCCAAAATCGGAGAGGAAGAATTTTATATTCTATCTCCTGATGCAAAGGAAACTCAAAGTGGGATCTCCACTTAAAGAACCCGAATTGGTTTGAATAACCCTAACTGTCATAAGGTTTGATTATTCAGTTTGTGGGCCTCTCGTTCATGGAATGAATCGAGAGGGGATTTTGGCTTTGGTCCTAACTGTAGGAAGGTTTGACCAAGTGGGGGTTTCGAAATGATCCTAACTGTTTAAAGGTTTAATCACTCGACTTGTGGACCTCTCGTTCATGGAACGAATCGAGAGGGGATTTTGGCTTTGGTCCTAACTATAAGAAGGTTTGACCAAAAGAGAAAAAGGAGTAGGGTACCAATAACGATGAGTTTGTTGATTTGTACAAACTACTTAGTGGGAAATTGTGGTTTCAGACATAAGAATTTGACATGAAGTGACATGTCAACTGATACAGACCGACGATTTTTGGTTGATCTGATCGGTGGAGGTTTCATGATACGGAATTACGGATCATCGAATTTTCTTTTTCATGATTGCGTTAATGGGTTTTGTGAGGAAAGATTAAATGTTATTAATCTCGTCTCAACAAGAGTAATAAGAATGCATTAGTCACATGATCATTTTCCATTTATGGTAATCAACTGGTAACAGATTATCCTGAAATATCCTGTACAGGACTCTCTAGGAACTTTCCGTTTTACATAGGTTATCCTGAAAGTATTATGGGTAATACTTTTTTAGGAACTTCCCATTTATTGGCATCATTAATTTGTTGCCATCCTGAGTAACCAAGCGATATGCACCGTTTGAATAGACTGTTTCTATTACAAACGGTCCTTCCCATTTGGGCTCAAATTTTCCTTTCTTCTTAGAAGTAAGAATCATAGGTCTTCGCACAGCAAGAACTAGATCTCCTTCTTTGAAACTTCGTCGTCGGACCCTTTTATCAAAAGTCCGAGAAATTCTAGCTTGATAAAACTCGATCTGCTGTTGAGCTTCCAAGCGCTTCTCATCTAACATCTCTAATTCCTCGAGACGTTTCTGATGATGTTCTTCCGTTGTCATTCCCGTTGCGAGAGCGATACGGAGGGAAGGAATCTGTATTTCCAATGGGAGAACGGCTTCACATCCATATGTTAATGCATATGGTGTTGTTCCGGTTGGTGTACGGACAGTTGTGCGGTAAGCCCATAGAGCTTCACCGAGTTTGTCGTCCCAATCTCGTTTGTTGGTTTTCACCAATTTTGCCAAGATTTTGATAATGGTTTTATTAAAAGCTTCAGCCAATCCATTAGCCGTAGGGTTATAAGCCGTCGATGAAACGTCTTTAATCCCAAATTTGCCGCAGAACTTGATGAATGCGTTGCTGACGAATTGAGGACCATTATCATGCACTATTCGCCTTGGAACACCAAACCGATATATAATATGGTGTTTGATAAACTTGATAACATCACTCGTCTTTATTTCTCTAAGTGGAACTGCTTCTGCCCATTTCGAGAAGTAATCGGTGATTGCCAAAATGAAGCGGTCCCCTTTAACCGATGGTGGGAAGATAGGACCTACGATATCCATTCCCCAAGTTTCGAATGGCCATGATGTTGCCGATGGGTGTAAATACTCGGGGGGTTGGTGCATATAGTTCGCATGTAACTGACACACTTCACATCGCCGTGCATAATCGACTGCGTCTTTCACCATAGTTGGCCAATAATACCCGATTCTTCTAAGTCGATCACAGAGCTTAGGACCGGGTTGATGTGCACCGCATATCCCGTTATGTGCCTCTTTAAGCGCTTGTTCCGCTTCTTTACCGGATAAGCAACGGAGTAAAAGACCATCGTATGCTCGTCGATATAACATTTGCGTCGTGGCGTTGTAGTAAAATCTCGGCGCTCTTCGCCGAATTGATTCCTTTTCTCTTACATCTTCAGGTAGTATACCATGTAGGACGTAGTCGATAATGGGAAAACGCCAGTCTCGAACTTCGGGTTCAACTGCTGTGGAACATGCTTCTTTAACATCCAAGTCATAAATTGGAACGATAAGCTGGTGAGTCCTCACTGTAATCAATTGCTCTGTTTCGGGAGGTTGAGCCAATGATACTGACAATGCCGCCAATGCGTCTGCATACGCGTTTTGGAGACGTGGAACGTACTCGATGAAAAATCCTTCAAACGAGTTTGCCATCTCAATGGCAACCTGATGGTATGGGATCAGGTCTGGACTTCTGACTTCATACTCTCCTCGTACTTGATTAACTACCAGTTGAGAATCTCCAAAAGCTTCGAGGTATTCGACCCCCAGCTCTTTGGCAAAATTGAGTCCAATTATTAACGCATTGTACTCGGCCACATTATTAGAACATGGTCCGGTCAACGAGTATGCTCTAGGCAAGACATGCTTTTCCGGGGAAACTAAAACGACCCCCACTCCTGAGGAGATTTTAGTACATCCGGGCGTGCTTGCAACATTGGTTGCGCGAGAAGCCCCATCGAAGTATAACTGCCACACTTGTTGATGTGAGGTAGTATTAACTTCGTGAGTTTCATCTGGCAGATCGTCATACAATTCGACTATATCTTTTGTAGGATTTTCCGCCAGAAGATCGCAAATAGCTCGTCCTTTAACTGATTTTTGTTGCTTAAAGTACAAGTCATATTGTGATAAAAGTAGAGCCCATCTGGCTAAACGCCAATTCATAGAAGCCGGCTGGGTCATGAATACGCGGACCGGATTTATGTTGGAGATGACGTAAATCGTCTGCCCCACTAAATAGTGTCGCATTTTCTGGACGGCAAATACCAATGCAAGGCATTCCTTCTCGATCATTGGGTAGCGAGATTCAGCTCCTACCAATGTGCGACTCAAGTAATATACTGCTTGCTCGTGACCGTTATCGTCGTCTTGGGCAAGTAATGCACTTAACGAATGGTTCGTCGCTTTGACATAAATCAAAAACGGTCTGCCCGATTTCGGTGCAACGAGAATAGGTGGGTTCGCTAGATATGTTTTAATATCTTCGAACGCCTTCTGACATGCTTCATCCCAAATGAACGACACGCCTTTCTTTGCGAGTTTAGAGAATGGTTGACATTTTCCGGACAGATTTGATATAAACCTACGGATATATGCCAATCGACCCTGCAATCCTCTGAGTTCTTTAAGATTTCTCGGGGGTTGCAGCTCATTTATCGCCTTCACTTTGTCAGGATCAATATGAATACCTTTTGTGGTGACGACGAATCCAAGAAATTTACCGCTCGACATTCCTAGGAAGGATTTAGTCGGATTCATTTTTAGCTGATGAGTTCTCATCAGATCAAACATCATCTTCAGATCATTAATGTGGTCTTTTTTATCACGACTCTTAACGACCAAATCATCAACATAGCATTCAACGGTCTTCCGCAGATGTTCTTGAAAGATTTGCGTCATGGCTCGTTGGTACGTGGCGCCAGCATTTTTTAAACCAAAAGGCATAACCGTATAGCAAAAGACCCCCATGGGTGTTCTGAATGCTGTATGCTTTTCATCGTCTGGGTGCATCTTGATTTGATTATATCCCGAGAAACCATCCATAAATGACATTCTCTCGAATCCGCAAGTATTGTCAATAATGACGTCCGTAATTGGTAGTGGGAAGTCATCTTTAGGACAGGCGGCATTCAGATCTCTGAAATCAATACAGATTCTGATCTTTCCGGTCTTTTTAAGAACTGGAACAATGTTAGCTAGCCATTCAGGATGTTGTTCTTCTCTGATAAAACCTGAGTCGATCAACTTCTTGACTTCAGCTTCTATCGCTTCCATAATTTGCGGACGAAACCGTCTTTGTTGTTGTTTGACAGGTTTGACATCCGACTTTATGTTGAGGGCGTGCATTGCTACGTTCGGATCGAGTCCCGGCATATCTTCGTAATTCCAAGCAAAGACGTCGATATACTCTCTAATGAGGGCGATTAACTCTTCTTTCTCATCTGGTGGAAGGTCACCACTGATAAATATAGGTTTCGGATTAGTTTCGTCACCCATATTAATTTGGACCACTTTATCCTCAGTAGGAGGTTCTCTTTGTTCAAATCGGTCGCCATATTGGATATTCATGTAATGTGTCCATGGGTCTTCCCAAATAGGTAATTGATCGTCCTCTTCAGTTGTAGAAGGATCGACTGTCGCCATGTTCGACATTAGGGCTTTAAATCTCTCTCCGATGCTTGTGTCAGAGTCCCACATTGAAGTGTCGGATGAATGCCCGCTTCCATTTATCAATTGGCTAATGATCTGTTGGCAATCTTCGTCATCAGATGACGAATTATAACCTAGACCTCTATTATGACTATAATAATTATCCGGTTTTCCTTTTGGTACATAAGTAGAACGGGGTGGAACCCTAACTCCTTGACCAAAATGAAGACCTTCACCAAGCGAAAGATCATAGCCTTGTCTCTCCATGTAATCATTAGCTTGCCAACTATACCGAGAGAAATGCCATCCAGGCTTTTCATCATCTGAATTGCTATCCAAGAAAAGATTAGGAGTTGGGGATGGATTCCCTTTCCCAAAGATTATTTCCTTCTCACCCCCTGTCTTTGCAGGTAGGATCACCGTTGTCCCAGCTGAATTTTGCAGATATTTCGTCGCCGTGCAGGACGAACGAATTGGCATGTGTAGATTAGGATTATCATACAATTCCTGCATTACGTCATTAAGACAAGGCGAATACTCTAAATCATTTTTTATTATTTCATCGGCAAGTTGCCAGTTACAACTTTCGTCCGACGATTCATCACCGTCAAGATCGATTACAAGAGGTTCAATGTCATTTAATACAAGACCTTCACTATAATCGAGCCCGGCTTCGGTATCAGCTTCATCTCCGCTGTCCGTACCATGGGCCGATGGTTCAGTTTCGGACTCAGCACCATATAGAAGGGAGTCAGTAAAATAGTTTTCTAACCCCTTGAATGGTTGCTTATCCGCGACCACCGTCTTAACCTCCTCATTAGCGTCGACATATTTCAAACACTGATGGAGGGTGGAGGGAACTATAAGATTACCGTGGATCCATGGACGACCCAACAGTAAATTATAGGAAGTTTCTGCATCAATCACATAGCATGTGACCTCAGACTTCAAATCTCCGAGTTGACACTTCACCCGGATTTTTCCTAACGGTCTTGATCCGCTAGTGTTAAATCCATAAATGACAGTTCCCGTTGAGGCTAACTTGCTGGCGGGAATCCCGAGGTGGTACATCAACCGGAGTGGCATGATGCTAACAGCGGAACCCGGATCGACTTGAATCCGGTTGACCATGCTCGAACCGATATATCCAGTAAAGTATAGCGGTCTATCATGCTTTGAGTTCCTGACTTGCATATCTTCCTTTGTGAAAGCGATGCAAGGGAATTTAGTGGCTGCCAGATTACAATGCTGCACTGACGACTCTGGCTCTTCAGGCATTGGTTTAATCTGAGTGAGGAATACCTCAGAATCAGCCAAGGCTTCTTGTAAAGCTATCCTGGTTTCCTTCGAGAGGCGCAATAACTCGTACAGCGTGATCCTTGCTGGGATATTGGCTAACTGAGTCATGACATCGAAGCGGTATGGGGCATTTGAACTTTCCGGTTTGTCTCGTCCAATTGGTTTACTGAAACGAGACTGCTTCGGAATTTGAACTTCTTTGGGTTGAGGTTCCTTTTCTTTCTGCTTAACAACTCTCTGAGGTCTCTCGGTTGCTACGGGTGGGGTCGTATCCACCCCCAGTTCTGCTAGAGTTTTACCATTAGAATTAGAAGCTTCAGGATACTGGTAATGATATTCATTTCCACCTCTTGTTGCGAAAACTTCCTGTTCTTCATCAGAAAGTGGTAGAGCTGCTATCTCCTCATCGTTCTTCTCAGGAATCGCCGAGGCTCCGTAACAAGACTTTTCCTTTCTCTTGCCTTTTGACTTCTTCTTCGACGTGGATGTCGTCCACTGTTCGTCTTCGAGCAGATCCGGATGAACCCAAAGGATTTCGCCGTTAGGGGCCGTATGTGATACTAACCCTTTTTGGCGCTGTCCATGAGGGTCATCGTTGATGGTTTGCATCTTGACCTCTGACACTGGTTCGGCTTGAAACCAGGATAATGGAACTGATCCGAAGCTAATAGAGACCGCGTTGGCGCCCACCTTCTTCTCCTTTGGCTTCGGGGTCACAATACCAACATCAATTAAGGTCTGTATCTTGTCTTTCAAGACATAACACGCCTTAGTGGGATGGTGGACCCTCCTATGATACGCACAGTATTTCGGGTCATTGGTTTTCTTCGCTTCCTCTTGGTTTGTGACCGGTGGAAGCTTAATCTTGTTATTATCCAACAGATATTTGAAGATGACTGGCACTTCATCATCTTTGAATGAATACTCCTTTGGAAACCTGGGCTCAGAAGGCTTAAACTGTTTCTGAGGCTGCTGATTCTGGTTTGGCGCCAGCTGGAATGACGACTGCTGCGGCTGCTGTTGAGGCGGCTGTTGTGACGTCTGATGCGCGTCGACAGCGGCTCCTGACCCTCTTCCCCTGCCTCGAGGATTGAAGTTCTGTTTCTGGTTTTGATTATTGTTTGATGGCTGACCCCTTTCCAAATTCCTTCTTTTGAGAAATCGTTCAGCCTGTTCACCTCTAACCTTCAACTCCTTCCAGGTCTTAGAGGGTACAACCCCCATTATCTCCAGTACATCCAGAGACAGATTGTTGTGACATGTCTGCAGGATGAATTCTTCGGTGAGTGGATCTCTGCAGTTCACCGCTTTGTTTCGGAACCGTTTGACAAAGACGTCAACTGATTCCCCGTTCTTCTGCTTCTCGTCCAACAACGAGCCAATGGACACCTCCGTGTCGTCATCGAAGAAATTAGTGAGGAACAGTTCTTCCATATCTCCCCAGCTATTGATGCTTCCGGGTTTCAGGCGTCGGTACCAATCGAAGGCAGGCCCGCGCAGGGTTCCTACGAATGACCGTACCATCAGGGCTTCATTCCCTGATATTGCGCCGAGATGCGACTTGAAATAAATCAAGTGCTGAGTTGGTGAACCACTGCCATTAAAAGGAGTAAAGTTAATCAAATTAAATTTAGGGGGATAAGGAATTAGATCCCACTCCCTCGGATACGGGCACGGAATGCCCGTTTTCTTCACTTCCTGGGCCGTCATTAGAGCATTAACTTTACTCTCGAGGTCCTGCATCTTCTTATCTTCTTCCTCGCTCTTCTTCAAGAGAGCTTGAGCGGTTGACTTGACCGGACCGCTCCCAGAATTATCTTTATCAGGAGGAGGATCGTCGAAGATAGCCTCGTCTTCTTTGTCGTCGCCCTCAGCTATTTGTATAGATTTGGCATTGCGTTTGCTGGATTCTGCTTTTTGGCTTGATTCTGGTTGACTTTGTTGAACCTGCAAATCTCGCACCTGCTGCATTGTCAACTCCATCTCCGTTCTGATCTCAGCTCTGATCTCTTCGCGTTGTTTGGCCAATGCTTCCTGCAGTATCTGAGCTAACTGGTCCGGCGTGATGGCGAATGATTCTCTCACTCGTCCCACACTGGATGCGGTATCGTCCGAAGCGACCGCAGAACAGGTATCTGATAGTTCTTCTTCTGACGATAAACCTTCGTGCATCCTCTTGTAGTCTCGGTGTCGGTTGGCCCTCCGTTGCAACCGCTTCATTCTTTGAGAAAGACCCCGCTCAACTCTTCCTTCCGAAGAGAAATCAGGGTCCGGGTTGACTAACTGTTGCTTTCCTATGCCGGTCATATTAATGGTGACCTCAGGGAATTCATCTTGTCGCCTTGCAGGCTTTCTCTGGTTGAAACGTCTTATTTTGGATTTTGACGCTTCATTTGAAAGTCTTTGAAACACAGAAACTCGTTTTTGAGTTTGTGAGCAACCGCATTCCGTCAACACTGCCTTGATGAGTCTCTCGC
The DNA here is from genome assembly GCA_022839385.1 of Asparagus kiusianus. NCBI lineage: Eukaryota > Viridiplantae > Streptophyta > Magnoliopsida > Asparagales > Asparagaceae > Asparagus > Asparagus kiusianus. The sequence continues at coordinate 1,021 of BQKN01040455.1, read as the reverse complement.
ATGCGCAATGCGATTCGTCTTCTCGGACATTCCTTTTCTTTGATTTACTGTTCCGATAGTACAACTCATCACTGCCGTGATTTGAGCAACCTATCTTTGGTTTGGGAACCTTGTTAACATGCACAGTACGATTATTTGTCGTTTCTGAGCGATCCAAGGTTAAGTTTTTAAATACACCTCCTTGCGGGAGTGGAGTCTTCACGGGTCCTAGACGAGAATGAATTGGTACTCTTTCGTTTTGGACTGGATTAGTTCTGACAGGAGGGTGTTTACGACCCCCTGTGTAGGAAACCACCAAGGGTTTGCTTGCTTGACTTGGACTTTCTTCAACTGATTTTTTGCCTCGATGATCGACCGAGGGACCAAGGCGATCTGCCATGGTGACTTTGAACTTAGACAAATCTGGGCTAACCCAGGGCTTTACCGTTGATGCAGTAGACGGGCCTGGAACAGATGCTTGCGGTGCCTTCGGCATCCAAACTTTGCGATCCTTTGGTGTTTTTTCAGACACCAACTCCTTTTTGATTCCCTGCGCTTGTTGTCGTAGAGCACGAGCGCGGGCGGCTTTCTCCTTTCGCCTCTGTATCCGTTCCTTCAGAGTTGAACGGGCCCTCTTGACGAGGGTCCATTCCTCCGTCGTAAGCTTCGCAGAAATGTGATTATCTTGCCGTTGGGGCAACTGATTCATTTTCTGTTTTCTCGACTCTAGGTCCGCATAGTAATGGACCCCGTCGGTTTGTTGCATGGCCTTAGCCAATTGTCGAGCACGGCGCTGACGTTGTCTCTGACGAGCTCTCTTCGTCAGCACCGGTGAGCAATTCATTGACTCCGTAATTGGTGTGGAGCCCCTTGGAGCAGAAGTGTTGCGGACGATTTCCTTAGCAACGATAGGGTGAGAATCTTCATCTGCAGCTTTTATTGTCACTGCAGACTTGAGAGTGTTCCTGGAAGAGGAAGTCCTCCTGCACTTGCGCGGGGAGAGAGATTTTGAAGACGAGGATGATAAGTACTCCTCGAATTT
>BQKN01040443.1:8503-21684 GCA_022839385.1 Asparagus kiusianus | reverse complement strand
TTGTTTGTTTGTCATTATCAAAACAAGATGATCCAACAAAAATTACATATAGTATTTTTCCGGGAACTTCCCGTTACATGAATCATCCACCCCTAGCTTTCCTTGCGAAACTGGGTTTGACATTGTAATCAGTTACATGACCGGGTTATCCTTAAGAATATTACATATAAAAATTCTCCAGGAACTTCCCGTCAACGGTAGAAAATAGTTTAGACTCATATACCTATTAGAGTATTGAAAGGAGCAGTTTATACTCTTATACTTGTCGGAGTCTTGCCGTTCTTATTTGGCTTATCCTAGCGTTATGACGCCGGCTTCAACCAAGGTTTGAATGCTATTCTTTAAAGTAAAGCAAGCCTTGGTGGTATGAAGGATCCTCCTGTGGTACACGCAGTATTTCGGATCCGTAGTATTGTCAGCTTCCTCCTAATTCGTGATGGGTGGCAGCTTGATCTTGTTGTTTTCGAGAAGGGTCTCGAAGATGGCTGGAATGTCTTCGTCCTTGAAAGAGTACTCTTTTTGGAGCCTCGGATCCGAAGTCTTCTGCTGTCTTCGGGGCTGCTATTGCACGTCTGATTAACGTCAACAACTGTTGTAGGTGCATTCCCTTCATCATGGGAAACGAGACTCGGATTCAGAGGGTTAGCCAACGGTTGGCTTCTTTCGACATTCCTCCTTCTAAGGAAGCGTTCGGCCTGCTCTCCGCGTACTTTCAACTCTTTCCAGGTATTGAGCGGCTCTACTCCCATAACGTCCAAGATATTAATGGATAAGTTATTATGACATGTCTGCAAGATGAATTCCTCCGTGACGGGATCCTTGCAGTTCATTTCCTAATTACGGAATCGTTTGATGAAGGTATCCACCGACTCTCCGTCTTTCTGTTTCTCATCGAAGAGTGTCCTGATTGACACTTCGGCGTCATCATCGAAGAAATGAGCGAGGAACATGCTCTCCAGGTCTTCCCAGCTGTTGACGCTTCCAGGTTTGAGATGGCGGTACCAATCGAAGGCAGGCCCACGAAGGGTGCCAACGAATGACCGAACCATCAAGGCTTCATTGTCGGAGATCATACCCAAGTGGGATTTGAAGTAGATTAGATGCTGAGTGGGCGAGCCCTTCCCGTCGAACGGCGTGAGGTTGATCAGGTTGAACTTTACCGGATACGGAATCGAATCCCACTTTCTTAGGTAGGGAGACAGAATACTGGTCCTTTTTATCCCCTGTGCAGACATCAGCGCGTTGATTTTGCTCTCGAGGTCCTTTATTTTCTCATCCTCGTCTATATCAGATCTTGGACGATTCCTGAGAGGAATAATGGGGCCAGTCCTAGTATTGTCATCTTCGGTGGGACCACCTCCAGTATTGTTGTCTTCGATGGGACCACCCCCAGTGTTCTGGTCAAAAGGAGGGTCTCAGCATTGAGATGTTCATCCACCTCTGAATCGTTACCTGCTTGGTTAGCAAGGTCGCGGCGGCTGGATTCACCGAATTGATTGGACAGAACCCGAATTTGTTGATCATGCTCTTCCCTCATTCGCATCATGGCTATTTCCATTTCGAACTTGAAGTTCTCTTTTTTGCTTGGCCAAGGCATCCTCAACCATTTTGGTGACCTCTTCTGTGCTAATCATCAACACTTCGCGGGATTGACCTAGGCTGGATACCGTTTTATCAGAAGTGACTGCAGAGTTGGCATCTGACGCTTTATCATCCGAGGATAATCCTTGATTCATCCTCTGATAGTCCCTTTGTCTAACGGTTCCCGACCGTAACCGAGTTATACGTTCGGATATGTTTGAAAAATGACGAGGACTGAAGCTTCGCGTTGACTTCCCCTTATCAACCATATTAACTGTGACTTCTGGAAGTTCGTCATCTTGCGCAGCTGGTCTTTTTCTATAGAAACACCTTGGCTTGGTCCTGGGCGTTCTGGTGGAGATCCTTTCAAATACCGAGACCCTCTGTGGAGCGGTATTAGGGCAGCTACATGCTGATAATACTGCCCTGATAATTTTGGTACACGGACAGTGAGAGTCTGTTTCCCGGGTACTTCTCTTTCGAGATTTATTCGTACCCCTAGCCCGATAGTATAACTCATCGTCGTTACGGTCAGAGCAACCTATCGGCTGTTTACATGAATTCTCAGGTATAACGCTTTCTTCTGTCTGACGCGTTTTCATCTGAGTAAACATCGCCTTGTTGGTGTCTACAGGAGTCACACGCTTGGAGTTACACCTTTGTGAGGGTGAAACCTTAACGGGCTCCTGGTTTTCTGCACGCACCCCCAAGCGGGCCGTTGTAGAAATTAATTTGTTAGGAGGTCGCGTACTACCCCCAGTTCGGATGTTTGCTCGAAGCTCCTTCAACGGTCTCAAGCTTTTCTTAATAGGCGCTTTTCCTCGATCCTCGGGTAGAGAACCGATGCGATTCTTCAATGGGACTCTAGTTTTGGGGAGATCCACGCTGTCATAGGGCTTCACCGGAGGTACGGGAGCAATAGGAGCGGGATCTGGAGTTGACAAATGCCGGAGAGCAGCCTCGGATGCTTTTGCCTTAGGCGCTGATTTGGCCTTTGGCATCCAAACTTGCTTAGATCTTGGTGGCTTTTTGACCACATTTCCTTTCTGTAACTCCTGTGCATTCCGTACAAGGATCCTCGTCTGCGCTAACAGTGTGCGGCACTTATGGATACACTCCTCAAGAGTTGAACGAGTTCGTTTGACACGAACCCATTCGTTAGTAGGTGGTTGGGAGGAGGTTCCCAAAGCTGGTTACTGGAACACTTTGCGCCTTCTAAGTTTCAGATCCGCATCATAGTAGATCCCGTCAACAGGCACCAAAGCCTTGGCAAATTGACGCGCGAGATGTTGACGGCGCCTTTGACGAGCTCTCTTCCTCAGCACTGGTGCACTTTCAACGGGCAACTCCTTGACTTTCGAGGAGTTGTCACGAACGTTGGATCTGGTTTCTTTGGAAGCCGGAGAGGAATATTCCACTGCATTCGGGTTCAGATCATCAGCCTTGGTCTTTGGATCTAAAATCACGTTCTTCGCGGCAGTGGTTTTCCTGTGTTTGCAAGAAGAAGATCTGGAGGAGGAGGAGGAAATATATTCCTCGAATTTTTGCTGGTCGAATTCGTATTCGACCTCTTCGAACACTGGGATCTTGATCGTCGGCTGCGGCACAACAGCCTCGACAGCGAGGCTGTTGGCTCCCACTGTGGTCGCCAGCTTGTTTGCGGTGAAAGTTAATTTCTTCATTGCTGAATCTATTACACGTTTATTGATTACAGATTCAAAGTAAAATTAGTCTTTTTATAAGACTTTCTTACACAATAAAAAAATAAAAAAATATAACTCTCGTCAAACAAACGCAACGGGTGTTTATCGCCCGCTGCTTGCGTGGGATCTTGGCCTGTGACGGGGACGTTGATATCCGTGGACCACCGCCGATCAGATCTGATTGCTAAAAAATTAGGCAGAGTTTCGTCGATTCGTGAAGGAATCAAGAAGCCGAAGCGTTTATCTCGGCAACAATGAGATAATTGCTCTTCTTAAGATTACCGTAATGGGGGTAATCTTAAGGGACGAACCGGGCTGCAGATCTAACGAACTCCTCTTCTTTATGCCGAAGAATCCGCTGATGTCTCCTCCTCCTCTCTGAAATTTGTGGCTCTTCACTCCTCAATTCGGCAGGGCTTCGCCAACGCTCGAGAAATTCAGATCTCAAAAAATGAGGGCCCTGGGGCAGTATTTATAAGCTCCGGGGAATCCAGGCGGTTAAAACCGCAGAACAGCCAAAAAATCCGATTTTTAGGGTCTAAGATACCCTTGGGCGTCTCAGCAAGGCCGAGACACCCTTGGGTGTCTCGATTAGGCCGAGACACCTCGGGGTGTCTTAGCTTAGGCCGAGACAGTCCGTTTTGCGCTTTTCTCCGTTTTCACTGTAACTTCTTCATCCGAACTCGGATTTGAGTGATTCAAAGTGCGTTAGAAAGCCGGCGAGGGGGTCTATCAGCTCCCATGGTTGAATCATTATGGAATAAACTGGGACACGAGGGGCGTTTCGCCTTTTGTAAGCGACGCGGGGCTCCCGGTCAGTTCGTATTCTTGTTATTCTGAAACTCCGTTGCTTCACATAGTTCATCGATTCACTTCAAGCGTTCGTCGACGTCAATCAAGCTTCTGTAACTCAAATAGTGACGTTCATCGTCTTCTCTTTGTCTCGAGCCGCGTGCGGGGACCCATAGACAATTTTTGACGCCTACAACTATATTGCCCTCATATATATTAATAGAAATCCATGTACTTTGTTAAATATTATTTTGAATTGATTGCGTACCTTATTAAAATATCAGTTACTTCATGAAAATTAAAAGAATAGAATGGTAAATTTTGCTTCACAAACCGAAGCTGACTTCTAGCGAATATGAGAGTAAAAAATGCCCCCACTCATACAATACCAAAGATATAAAAGCCAAAATACTCCAATTCTGCTTTTTTTCCCCTCTCATAGTGAGAATCTATTTACCATATTCAGTAAGAAAATAATAGTTTAACAAAACATAAACGTCATTCATCATCCAAGATGCATGCTTGGAGAGATTATACAGAGAAAGCACAAATAAAAATATCCTGATAATACGAAAAAAAGCAATACAATTGATTACTGCAAATAATTGTCTTTACTTCCTAACAAATAAATTCCAAATTTTTTTTGTGAAAATATTTATGGACAAAACTCATAACTGAAATAAATAGTTTTTCTCATCAACCAAGCATCGTTTTTTCTGGAGATGGTTGGAAATAAACATATATTGATGAAAGCTGATGAATTATGATATTGATTAAAAGTAAAAATGATATTAGTAGGAACTAATAAATTGATCCTACTCTACACCAGAAAAAATACATCTCACTTTGCTTCATTGGAGATAATAAAACATGGCCTTTCTTTTCAAATTAATAGAAGAAGATCACCGAAGCAAGGTTTGTGGTGCCCTGTCAATAATATAAGTATCATTATAATATATATCTCATACGGTTGCAATGACATCCTTAGAAGCTGCTGAGCATTATGGATTATTTTTGATAATCCCACATGAGTTCAAATTTCAATGTAATAGGCTCCTTTTCTGAGGTAAATGGGTTAGGGAAAGTTAAGGGAATTAATGTCCCTTCAATATTTTTTAAATGGAATTTTTAGCTGAAGTTAAAGAATGATTGACTTTACATCTAAGAAGGGTTATAGAGACAGAGTTGAAAATAAAATATAGGGATCAATTTGAGTATGAGACCTTAGTACAAGGACCAAATTGGTCTTTTAGCTTTTGTTTTTCCCTTTTTTTGTTAGTCACTCCTTCATGTTTTGGCGATAATCTCACTAAGATGACGAGGAAAAGGATTAAAATTGATTCGAAGGTTGAGATATTCATATTTGTTTTGTTAAAACAAAGATGTGAAGTGATAAAATCATGGTATTTTGTAAATGAGTTATTAAGAGATAGAGTAATAGCGTCTTTCTAAATGAGTTAATAAGAGACGGAGTAATAGTGTGACTAATTTACAAGAAACACTGGAGAATGTGGATCTCATCGGTACTGCTATCTTTTGAGAACTCATGTTGCTAATTAAAATTGCTGCCTTATATCAATATCCTCACACATGCTCACGCGGAAAATGTCAATATGAAGTTACTTGAGCTCATGGAAGAAGCAGATTGGTGCTATACGTTCATGATTAATGCATGGTAACTTATAAGAGTAGTGATAACTAGCTAGACTATTCTACTCAAACTGTTTTCACAATACAATAGAAAAAAACAACAAAATTCATCATCTTCAATTTTTTTTCAAAATTGATAACTTATTAAGGGAGACTATATTTCTTGTAGTGTGCGAATAGTCTTAAAAATTATAGTTTAGTTAGTATTATTCCACTTCTAAATGGATGATTGTTCGCTTTGGGAACAAATTTCTTTGCTGTTTCCATCAAATCGTTCAACAGAAACATATGAATGAGCCTTACACGTGTAATTCTCTTCTTTACAAAGAAATGAAATTGATTCCCTTAGTAACACACAGAAACTCCTACGTAGTAGCTTCTGCTTACGTGGGATCTTTGCCTGTGTCGGGGATGTATTTTCCTTGGACCACCAAGCAATGTTTCCAAGTAAGATACGAAGAAGGCTTAAAGTTAATGTTTTGACAGGGAAACAAGAATTGAAGTAAGTATCTTAGCGAAGTAAGATTAATACTATTCTTAAGAACAAGTCAAAGCTTGAACTCAAGGAAACACTAGAAAGCTCTTGAGAATGCTTGAATAATGGACGAGAAACTTTCTTTTGCTCTCAATGTTCACCAAATGCCAGGTTCTTTCTGCTATCTATTCCCCAGTACCTTCCTCCTTACCGTGCACAAGTATGTAGGTGGGTATTTATAGTCATTAGAAGCTATAACCGTCGAATAGGAAGCAAACGACTTGGTGGTCACTGTCTCCTTTGAGCAAGACAGTGTCCACTATCTCAGCCAAAGGAGATAGTGGCAGGGACTTTGTAACCACCGCCCACTACTTTAAAGTACGTTAAATACTGCAATTTTCATGGTTAGTGGGCGTATTTCCAGGATGTAACCGTCCATGAACATTCCCAAGCAGTTATGGAGCCATGTGGTCCCCGCAAAACTCAACAAAACTGTCAGAAAACATGAGAGGTCTTGCAATTGGTGAGACAACTCTCATTTTCTCGCATATCCGAGATAGCATACACTGTCTCAGATACGCGAGACAGTGGAGTCTGTCTCACCAAATGTGAGACAGCTCCAAGTCCATTTTGGCTATTATTTTGTATTCTCCTTTGCTTCCTTTTGCAATGGATAATTTTCTCCGACTTAGATGATAACATTCTTCATCTTCTCTCTGTCTTGAGCTAAGTTTGAGATCTATAGGTAACTTTTAACGCCTACAAATACCCCTCTAAAGTTTTCAGCCTCCTCATTATTTTATCGAGGAGTCTGAATACTTTGGATAAGATAGGTCCTACTTTTGCCTAATGTTGGATTGTGTAGAAGGACCCGTGAGTAGCTTTAGTTTCTTGACTTTTGGTGACGCGACGTCGCTAACCATTGTTGAAATCTGAAATTGAAGTTGATTTGTTGACTTTTGATAGGTTGAATTAGCTCGTGTCATTGAGTTGACATTGAACTAATCATCTTTGTCAGGAGCTTATAGTTGAATTACAATTGAACTCCTAGGGGTATTTTTGGAATAGAACCACCCTGAGCTGAATCTTGGCGTAACTGCTAGTGTATAGTCGGATGTTAACTTCTGCTGAGGTGTAACCACGGTTTATACTCGTACGTAGTCTACACAAATTAAGCTTTTAAGGCGTTGGAGCGTGAAGAAGCAGTTTATACTCGTATACTCCTCGGAGTATAGGGAGCAATTTAATCTTGTATACCACTCGGAGGTTCACGGAGAAGCAGTTTATACTCTTATACTTTTCAGAGTAGCACGAAAAGCAGTTTATACTCGTATACTCATCGTAGTATCATGTAGAAGCAGTTTATACTCGTATACTTATCGGAGTAGCATAGAGAAGTAATTTATACTCATATACTTATTGGAGTATCACGGAGAAACAATTTATACTCGTATACTCATCAGAGTATTGTAGATGTACTGGAAATGAGTTGAGGATGTAGCAAAAATACGCATCGGACGCACACCGGAAGCACCTTTTGTGCAAGACAGTATCCACTATCTCGCGTGAGCGAGACAGAATCGACTGTCTCGTGTGACTGAGACAGGATCGACTATCTCGCTCGAAGGCGAGCTGTCGGATCGAGTCTTCTTAAGTTAGGAGTTGCGGTCTTTTTAGATCATATTTTCCCACTCTCTTAAGTTCGAAACTCCTTCAATAACCCCATTACATAGTTTCCAAACCCTTTTCCTCCTTAATCTCTTCAATCTTGATCGAAAAGAGGTCTTCACCAAAGGTTTTCGACATTCTCTTCAAAGGTTTGATCTCTTTCTTCTCTTTTTTCTTCATTGAGTCTTGTTTCCTCTTGACCCTTGATAAGAACCGAACCTAGAGCTTGAATTTTGGGTTATTTTGATCTTTTGCTTGAGATCTCACCACAAAACCCTAACTTTCTTTTGGTTTTAGGTCACAAAACCTCATTTTCATTATGTCTCCCAAGAGATCGCGTGTTTCTAGGGGTAGATCGACTACCCAACCATCTGAGAGGGAGGAGACCACTGCTTCATCCTTTAGAGGTTGGGTTTTATCGTTTTGTCAATTCAAAAGTTAGAATTTTGACTAGGTTTCCTTGTTTGTTCTCCTTCACGAGGCATTCGGGAAGAGCCGGTATTCTTCTTTGTGGGGATCGACACTTAATAGATGTGTTTTGCTTGGCTAAAACACATCCTAAGGAAATATGGATGGTTTTATACAGTCTCGCAACAGTCTCGCAATTTGTAGGACATTGTATATTGTCCCATAGTTTACGGGACAGTGTACGCTATCTCATATTTGCGAGATAGTTATGACCATCTCGCAAATTACAAAGCAATGACTCTACCTCACTGTGACACCCCTGGTTTCACACAAGACTAAAATCCAAGGTGAACCCAAGGATTCAAACCTGCCATGCACACACATTGTGCATCAACATGTTTCACTATCACAGTAATATCTCTCTAGTGGAATCAACAATAAACAAGTGTAGGTGCAAGCAGATAAAATGAAGATAATAATACAATGAACATGATATAGAGAAGAGATATCCAAAAATAGACTTAATCATATTCTAATTGAATAATAGAGGGTACAACTGAAAAACTGGAATAAATGTGAAATATCTTAACACATAAGAGTCAATTGAAAACAATACTAAGGCACTCAACCTTCCAAAATGAAACAACTCTAACGTTTGAAAACAAACCATAATTACTATGGAGAAGAACTAACCTACTAATAATAAATAACTGATGGTGAGCTAAACCGAGTCTCCATCAACCTGCGACCCTCTGTGTGCTCGACTCGCTGCTTGAAAAGAGGGGAAACAATGAGCGTCAAAGCACTAGCGAGAACATCTCCACCGCCCCCAGGGCGAGGGGGTTAGGAGTATATGAAAAATACATTTTAGTATATATAGATATAAAATCATCTATCCTGAACTAAGTGGAAATTGATATTTAGAAATCTATAACATGAGAATGTGTATGTCGAGCGAAATAATCCAATCAAGGAAACCCTCATGTATATACCTCGTATCTCAAATTATGAATCGCTAAACACCAACTCCAAATCCTATGAAATAAATAATAAATGAATGAACAATACATAACCAAACCTCATCCAATACAAATCATGCCAAATACCTCACACTACCCTCGGGTAGGTGGCAGAGTCATAAGAATAATATTCTGATCAAGGAGAATTCACATAAAATATGTCGTGTATGACAACTTTAGTCTTGTATCCTACTCTCGGATAACTAACATGGGAGCACGAATACTATCTGTGAAATCCTCTATCAGAAATAACGTTGCTTTTGTAAGGCGCTCACAATATCTAGTTGCATCTACCTTACTCAATCGCTCTGCGGAAATAGGCATATCACCTTATTCTGGAAAACCATGATGCACAACAGAGTGTAGTCTACTTCGGTCTCATTACAGTATACCAACTAACCATCCTGAGTGTAGTCTACCACGGTCTCATTGCTATATACCAACTAACCCACTCAAGCATCCAACTATCATAAAATGCAATATAAGTGTCACTCTCCATTATGATAAACTCAAATATCGGTTACGCACCTCCAAACGCTCATGTGTACACAAATTCAATGTGTATACTCTCGTAAACTATGCATGTGAAACGACGTGTAGTTTGTACTTCGTGTTCACAACCAAACGCGCATGAGAAAGAAGCAAAATAGGCAAAATAGCACTTTTAGAAGTAGAACATAAATAGTCATTTATAAAAGAAGCAGTATCATTTGTATGTTCTCTACTTCTAACTTGGCATTATCCTTTTCATGAGTTAACTTGGCAAAGTTTGAAAGCAAAGAATCATGATCCAATTTTAATTTTTCATTGTTTTCTTTAAGGATCATATTTTCATTAGAAATAGTTTCAAACTTAGAAGTTAAAGACTCATGATCGGATTTCAAAATTTCATGCTTGCTTTGTAAATTAATGAAATCATTTTGCAATTTGTTAAAGGCATGCAATAATTTTTCACTAGCACAAGCAAGTTCATCACTAGATAAATCATTATCGGGTTCGAACTCGTAAACCTCACTAGGGCTATCGCCTAGTGCACGTGTGCATGAAGCTCCACATGAACTTGAAGCGGGATCCCCCAAAGCTTGTCGGATCGCCTCCACGTCTTCTTGATGTGTTTCAATAAATTTCCATAAGGTGTAAGCACTATCAAAAGAATCAAGCTTGTTAGATATAAATGAATCAAATGCATTTAATAAAAATTCTAACATAAGCTTGTTCGTAATAAACATCTTTTTATCATGTTTGCTCCACTTGGATTTCTTCAACGTGGGCACAATATAAGCACAATCTATAATTTTTCATAAATCAAAATGTTTAGATCTAACAAATAGCTTAAATCTAACACACCATTGGGCATAGGGGAAATTATCTAATCTAGGAGCAACACTAGAATCATAGCCTAAACAAGATGCATCATTCATATCCATAATTTGTAAAAATATGCAAGCAAGATGCAAATGCAATCAACACAAGATTAGCACAAAAAGATAACTTGGATCTTTAACTCAAGGCGATTAGACCTTAAATCAAAGAGCACCAAGCTCTGATACTAATTGTTAGACCCCTAGAGGGGGGGGGGGTGATTAGGGTCTTATGCTAATCTAATCCGATTTAAATGCCAATAAAAAATACTTAACAAACATATTCTTGCAAGATAGATATACGAGAGATATAAGCAAGAATAAGTAATATGAACAACAAGATATATCCTAACAAAGAGATATAGGCAATGTATGTGCAAGGATATAAAACTAACACAAGCTGATATATCCTACAAAGTAGATATACAATATGATATATGCAAGGATATGCAAACTAACACAAGGGTAAACAATATGAACTAGATAGTGGATCATATAAATAATGAGCTAATGACAATGGCGATAAGAAATATAAACACAAGTATAAATAAACGCCAAAGCACACTCAAACACAAGATATGATCACGGAGTTCGAACCTTCCGTCCTACGTCTCTGCTCCCCACTCCCGGGGAGAAATCCACTATCATAACCGAGTTTTCTACGCTTACTCGAATAACGTTTACAACCACACAGTGTCGGTGTTCAACGCTCACCGATCAACGTCGCTCCTCACAATCGGTTTTCTAGTTCACCGAAAACTTTCACAACACACTCGGTTTTCTAGCTCACCGAAAACCTTACAACACTCACAATCTAACAAATATAAATTTGTTCTCTACAATAGATGAGAGCTCAATGAAAGCACAACTCAATGTTACAATCTCTCACAACCCTAATATACTATGTATGCAAATACAATAAGCTCATGTGGGCGTGTGTAACAATGAGATTCAATAAAACTTAACTCAATAAGAACTAGCAATAAGATTGATATGAAATACAATAGTAGAAATGCTAGGAAATAGAGTTAAGGAAACTTCTTTATAAATACAAAGAGAGGATGATGAAATGTTGAAGATGAACTCTTCAATAGCTGATGAAAAACTCCTCTTTGTAACAGCAAACCCAAAACAAACTTAAACCAAACTAAACAAGCTTAAACCCTTGTTTAAAAAAGCTTAAACCCTTGTTTAAAACCTTGTTTAAAAACTTCTTAGCTTATTTTTGAAACTGAGATCAAAGAGGGTATTTATAGCCTCCAAAACCTCAGCCAAAAACCCCAAACCAAATGACAAAAACAGCCCCAGCAACGGTAACAAAAATAGCCGTTGGAAACAGAACTGACAGAGCAGCGGTCGACCGAAAGAATTCGCGGTCGACCGCGATGCAGATCTGAAACTGAGAATACAAGCAGAACTTCGTCGGTCGACCGATGCGGTCGACCGATGGAAATTTCGAGCTCTCGGTCGACCGAACCGGTCGACCGACAAACTCTCTGCTGCCCACTGTCGACTGAACATATGAGCGGTCGACTAGTGCGGTCGATCGAAATCTGATACGACAGAAAAACAGGTTCTGAAAACTGTTTGCTGATTTTAAAACACTGTTTAAAAATATCAAATAAATTCCAAAAAATATTAAACTTTGGGGAATGATTGTAGACATGATAATAAACATGTTACAATGACTAGTTTCCAAAAAGGACTTCCCAAATGAAAAGTATCATCATTTTTCAAAATAGTCCAAAACACGAAAATGTAAACATATGAATTTTGACATTTAGGCTAAACCATGTTTTGAAACTTTGCACAATGATTTTATAGACTTAATAAAATATGTATATGATTGTTATTAAGTCCATAAACTGAGAAAATAATATTTTCACAAATACAATAGAAAATGAAACCATTTTGCTTTCACAAATACTCATATGTTTCATATCTAAGTATATAAACCAAATCACAGTGATAAATATAAAATATGTAATTTCATATTTATAAACATGAAAACCCAAAACTTATGTATATATATAACTATATATGCATAGAAAACAAAACTTATGTGTGTGTGTGTGTGTGTGTGTGTGTGTGTGTGTGTGTATATATATATATATATATATACACACGAAGAAACCAATAAAATGTGTGTGTATATTATATTTGTAGGCGTATAAAATTGCCTATAGGTCCCTTAGCATAGCTCGGCACGGTGATTCGACAAACCATCGAGTGACGAGGCGACGAGGTCAACGAATCGCACGCGAGCAACGGAATGCATCCATTCACGTGCGGAATCAAGCCAACGGTTCGGGGAGTCAACGAGTCATCCAAACAAGAGCGAACTCGGATGAATCACGATCGAATCAAGATCAGTTTCGGACTCGAATTCAGAGGTGGATTTACTGCCAAATCAGGAACCGGATTTACTGCCAAATCGGGTCAACCACACAACCAAATCACGGACAGAACCGAAAGACGGGAAACAACCAAACCCAACACCTAGAGGGGCTCGGCCGAAGCCGAG
>BQKN01040437.1:6295-23576 GCA_022839385.1 Asparagus kiusianus | reverse complement strand
TTCTATACTGCGTTTCTGTTGCATTAGGGGTTTCAGCGTTAAATTCCAACAACAAGTTGAAAAAACTTCACAAGAAAAGAAAAAACAAGTGGGTACCAGTCACGATCGAGCCCGTGTCAGCACGGTTGGGTCTGTTTGCTTGATTCACTTACAGAAATAAGAAACGTGCACTGGGCAAATGCAACGAGTTAGACGTGGACATAAATAATTAGTTATCCATATATCGCGCGCATACATGTATATGTACAAACTTAGTGCACAATTTTGTCCATATTTTTGTTTTGCCTACACTGTGCATCTATTTTTTGACATACATGCAGATTTATGTCCTGCTTTTAGACTAGCTAGTACAGTTGCCAACAAGTCAAAGGAAACATTCCGTAATATTCCGTAGACGGTTCAGAGTGTATCCAATTCATGGTAATTTTGACAAGTGGTAATTAGTCATAATCAAGCTATGTCAGATTGTGGAGAACTCGGAAAATTATTGTGGAGAACTGAGAAAATCCAGTTTTTCTGTCATAAGTCGACTCATGCACAGACATAAGTCGACATATGTTTTGTCCTGGAGTTGTTGTTAATTTTACGCTCGGTCAAGTCGACTTATGGACACTGTTAAGTTGACTTACGTTCTGCTCTCCAGTTGCTGTTTAATTTGTGCTCTGTTAAGTTGACTTATAGAGACTGATAAGTCAACGTACAACGGGTTTTTTGCACAGTTTGGTTTCCTGTTTGGATTCTGTTTGGGTTTCTATTTTGATATAAATAGGGACACGATTTTCTAGGGTTAATAATCAGAGATTTGAGATTGTACTGAGCATATTGAGACGGAGAACTTGTGAGCAAGTTAAGAGATTTGGTTTAGGGTTTATTTGAGTGATTTTGTGAGATTGTAACCCTTTGTACTCTACTTGATTTAGTGGAATCTCCCCATCCTCTCCCCGTGGACATAGGTAAATTACCAAGACACATATATCTTTGTGTTTGGTTTGATTTGTCGTATTTTGGATTGGACTGTGCTCGTGTTTAGTTTGGTTTTCTTCTCCCGTGGCTCGCAGACTCGTTCGGTGTGTGAGCGCGCTTTCGCATAGGCACACAACAATTAGTATCAGAGCTCATATTTCAGATCTAGGGTTTTGACAATAGGTGGAGGAAGATTCGTCCTGGAAGCTTGGTTCTTGGAGTTCTAGGCTTCGGTGGAGATAATGTTTGGGGTTATCGTTAAAGATTCTGTTTCCTCATATGGTTAGGAGATCTATTTTGGAATCTGTTCTTGGATTCAGTTGGGTAACTTCTAAATTCTATCAAGTTTGAATTTTTCTCTACAATTTGGAGTTTGTGAGTATGGGTGAAGAAGTTGGTGAAAGCAGCAACATAGCGGGTACAGTTCAAGTTGCTTTTCAGAACACTAAAATTAGTATGGTTAAATATGACGACAAGATCAATTTTTGGTTGTGGATGAGCGATGTTCAGGATGCGCTCAATGCTCAGAATTTGAAGGAGACCATCATGGTCCATGAGACGCCACTAAAATATGAAGAGGCGGTATGAGAAAAGATGAATAGGAACGCTTGTGAGGTGATCAGGTCTTGTTTGGGATAGGAGCTAAAATATGATGTATTTGGGGTGACGTCTGCAATGAAGATGTGGAAAATTCTCAACAACAAGTATCTTACGAAGAGTGTTGAGAGCAGATTGTACTTGTTGCATAAGTTATTCAGATTTCAGATGTCCAGGGGCACTTCACTAGCAGTTCATGTGAATAATTATACTAAGTTGTTATCAGACTTGACGAATATTGATGAGAAGATATCGGATGAGTACAAGGTGATTATTTTGTTGGGCTCCTTATCGGATGAGGAGTATAATACATTTGTGCTTACTTTGTTGAATGAAAGATCTTCTATCAGCTATAGTGAAGTAACTAATACTTTGATGAACTATGATTTGAGGAGGAAGGACAAGGAGACTTCCCACTCTAGTACTTTAAGAGAGGCTTTGTCGATGAGAGGTAGAAGCCCATATCCGAGAGGTGACAATAGAAGTATGTCAAAGTCGAGAGGTCATCACCAGTTAGTAAAGAACCAATGTGCATTCTGTAAGAAGCAGGGACATTAGAAGAGAGACTATCCAAAGCTTAAGGAGAAGGAGAATGGTAAGAAAAAGGGTCATAAGGTCGATGAGGTGAACGTTACGAGAGGCGATGATTCAGATGATTCGAGCTTTTCTCTACTGATTACTTAGGAAGTGAACCACTTGGATACATCAGATTGGATGCTTCATTCTGACGCTACTTATCATGTTACTCCTAGGCGAGATTAGTTTGTATTATTTGAGAGACTCGATGGGGGTATTGTTATCATGGGAAATGATCAATCCTGTGGCATTTATGGGATAAGTACCGTGATGATTCGGATGCACGATGGAGTAGTCCGTAAATTGAAGAAGGTGAGATTTGCTCCTCAGCTAAAGAAGAATCTTATCTCAGTTAGAACTTTGGAGGTGAAGGGATTCAAGGTGACCTTTGAGGATGCTGTAGCAAAGATTACTAAGGGATCTTTGGTGGTGATGAAGGGAGTTCACAGTTGGAACTTATATTATCTGAAGGAGAGCACCGTGATTAGTCAGGTTGCTTCAGCTATTTCAGAGACGAACATGAGCAGACTTTGGCACTACAGGTTGGGGCACACAGATGAGAAGTCACTACATGCTTTATGCAAGTAAGATCTATTGAAGGGGGCCAAGAATGAAAAGGTTGAGTTTTGTGAGCATTATGTACTTAACAAGAAGACGAAGGTAAAGTTCAGGACAGTCATCCATAGGACGACGGGAATCTTGGATTACGTGCACACGGATGTTTAGGGTCTCACTAAGACGGCATCACTTGGTGGTCAACATTGGTTCGTCATATTCGTTGATGACTATTCTAGACGTTGATGGGTGTACACCATGAAGCATAAGAATGAAGTACTAGATTTGTTTGTAGAGTGGAAGAAGAGATTGGAACTACATACTGGAAGAAAGATCAAGACGTTGTGATCCGACAATGGTGGTGAGTACACATCAGATCTCTTTCTGCAGCTATGTTGAGACGAGAGCATAGAGAGGCACTTCACGGTTAGTCATATACCACAGCAGAATGGGGTGGTAGAGAAGTTAAATCGATCTTTACTGGAGAAGATCTGATGCTTATTATCACAGAGTGGTTTAGAGAAGATCTTTTGGGCTGAGGCACTTTCATATGCGAGCCACCTCATTAATAGGCTACATTCATCTGCCACAGCAGAATGGAGTGGTAGAGAAGTTAAATCGGTCTTTACTGGAGAATGTCTGATGCTTATTATCATAGAGTGGTTTATAGAAGATCTTTTGGGCTGATGCACTTTCATATACGAGCCACCTCATTAATATGCTACCTTCATCTGCGATTGAGTGGAAGACATCTATGGAGATGTGGTTGGGAGAGCCAACATACTACTATAACTAGTACAAGATATTTGGGTGCCCTACATTTTATCATGTCAGAACAGATAAATTGGAACATCGAGCTAGGAATACCGTATTTGTAGGATTCAAGCGTGGTGTCAAATGATACAAGCTATGGGATCCAGTTGATAGGAAGATTGTGCTGAGTAGAGACGTTATTTTTATGAGACTTCTATCTTGAAGCTTCATAGCTCTCATCAGATGGAGAGCGATTCGACAGAGGAGATATCGCATGTAGTGGAGATCGATATAGCTCCATATTATTCAAATGATACAATATCCATTAGAGTACCGACTGAGATGATGTCAGGCGAGCACGGCAATGACGAGGAGGATACGGGTATAGATGTGCTGGATCAGGGACCGACAGCTCAGGTTTAGGATTCAATTGCGGTTCGGAGACAGAGGAGAGACATGCGGATGCTAGCATGGTATACCGACATAGTAGTTGTGTATGCACTTCCGGTGAAGAGTATCGATGAGTTGGTGCCTACTACATTCAGAGAGGCCAAGCAAAGTTCGGAGGCTAATTCGTGGAAGGTAGCTATGTAGGAAGAGATAGAGTCTCTTCACAAGAATGATACATGGGAGCTTGTTGAGCTTCCAAAGGGGCGGAAGGTAATTGGTTGAAAGTGGGTATACACAAAGAAGGAGGGCATTAAAAGTACTCCAGTGAGGTTCAAGGCTAGGTTGGTTGCGAAGGGCTATGCATAGGAGGAAGGTATTGATTATAATGAGGTTTTCTCTCTAGTGGTAAAGCATTATTCGATTCGGATTTTGCTTGCTTTGGTGGCACATTGTGGATTGGAGTTAGATCAATTGGATGTGAAAATAATATTTCTTCATGGTAATCTTGATGAAGAAATATATATGACTCGGCCATTAGGATTCTGAGCTACAGGGAAAGAAAAATTGGTTTGTAAGTTAAAGAAATCTCTATACAGTTTGAAGCAATCTCATCGACAGTAGTATAGGTGATTCGATGGATTTATGATCGGTCATTCGTACACTCGGAGCCAGTTTGGTTCTTACGTGTATTTTCGCAATTTGAAAGGAGGTGCGTATATTTATTTGTTGTTTTATGTCGATGACATATTGGTTGCCTCTATTTCTAGGTCTGCTATAGATGAGTTAAATGCACAGCTTTCAAAGGAGTTTCAGATGAAAGATTTGGGTGAGGCTAAGCGCATTTTGGGGATAGAGATCGGCAGAGACAAGAATAAAGGCAAGATTTGTTTGACACAGGTGACTTATTTGAAGAAGGTTCTACGATGATTTTATGTTAGCATGGATACGAAGTCAGTTAGTGTACCTTTGGGAGCCCATTTGAAGCTTTCAGCTGACCTTTCACCGAAGAGAGTTGAAGACAAAGAGTTGATGTCAAAGACTCCATATGCAAGCGTGGTTAGGAGCTTGATGTACGAGATGTTATGTACGAGGCCGGATTTATCACAGGTGGCGAACATGGTTTCGAGATATATGCACGATCCATAAGTGGGTCATTGGGATGCCGTGAGATCGATTTTGAGGTACATTCGTGGTACCCTCAATTTTGGTTTAGTTTTTGAGCAGGACACTAGAGGTGGGCAGTTGTGCATTGGCTATGTTGATTCGGATTATGCCGAGGATTTGGATAAACGTCGGTCTACGATAGGGTATGTGTTCACTTTGACCTTACGCCGGTGTGTTGGAGATGCACCTTACAGTGTACGGTGGCTTTGTCGATGACGGAAGCAGAGTATATGGTGATAACAGAGACTGTGAAGGAGGCTATTTGGCTTTAAGGATTTTTGAAGAAACTTGGTATATCACAGCGGTCCGTCACTATTTATTGTGATAGCATGAGTGCTATCTATTTAGTGAAGAATCAGGTTTTTCATACGAGGATGAAGCACATTGACGTTCATTATCACTTAGTTCAAGATGTTCTTGAAGATGGCAATGTGGAGATTGTGAAGGTCCACACGAAGGATAATCCAGCGGATATGCTCACTCAGGTGGTTCCGAGCAACAAGTTTGATCATTGTCGAAACTTGTTGCACATTCATGATTGTTGAGGTCGTTGACGGTCATTTGGATGAACTATGAGTGGCTTGATTCCTTGGGAGAGAGGGTACGTAGGTAGTCAATTTGATGCAGCCAGTTTGATGTGTTGATACCGATATTTAGAGATTGTTCGTATTCTCATTTAGGTGCCCGACTTATTGTGGATTGAGTCTGTTATCATAGATTTATTCTACTTTGTACTAGACGCAACAAGTGGGACATTTTGGTTGGTATTGGTGTCGGCTCAGTTTTGGAAAAACTTCGTCGATGTGGAGAATTGTGGAGAACTCAGAAAATCTAGTTTTTCTATCATAAGTCGACTCATGCACATGCATAAGTCGACTTATGGTAAGTCGACTTGTGTCTGTGCATGAGTCGACTTACGTTCTATCCTGGAGTTGTTGTTTTGTGCTCGGTCAAGTCGACTTATGGACGCTGTTAAGTCGACTTACGTTCTGCTCTCCAGTTGTTGTTTTACGCTCTGTTAAGTCGACTTATAGAGACTGATAAGTCGACTTACAATGGGTTTTTTGCACAATTTGGTTTCCTGTTTGGATTCTGTTCGGGTTTCTATTTTGATATAAATGGGGACACAATTTTCTAGGGTTAATAATCAGAGATTTGAGATTATACTGAACATATTGAGAGGGAGAACTTGTGAGCAAGTTGAGAGATTTGGTTTAGGGTTTATTTAAGTAATTTTGTGAGATTGTAACCCTTTGTACTCTACTTGATTTAGTGGAATCTCTCCATCCTCTCCCCGTGGACGTAGGCAAATTGTTGAACCACATATATCTCTGTGTTTGGTTTGATTTGTCGTATTTTGGATTGGATTGTGCTTGTGTTTGGTTTTATTTTCTTCTCTCCTGGCTCGCGGACTCGTTCGGTGTGAGCACGCTTCCACATAGGCGCGCAACACTGATAAAATTGTATAATATTCAACGGGTGGAGTTGTTAGCTTAACATTTTGGCAGAAGTAAGCAATAAACATCGTGTGTCAGATATTACTCCAAGTCCAGCATATAAAGCAATGCAGCAAACTGAAATGTTTTCAAACATAAAAACTATGTTCCCAGAACTCGAACAGATCATGATATACACACACACACACCAACTTTTATGAGAAACTCACAATCTTTTTAGAAGACTCTCTTTTTTCTTTTTCTTTTTCTATTTCTAAATTTTCTAATAAAGTTACTTTTCTAAAAACTATGAATTCGGGAAGCATTTTTCTAGAGGCATCTTATTTTTTAATAAAGTTACTTTTCTAAAATTAACTTTTTAGAAGTAGCTTTAGCAAAGTAGCTATTGTAAGTTGTTTTTTAAAAAGTGACTTTTAGAAGAGTGGCGATATTTGTAGTCACTTCTCATTTCTTCCGACTATAATTTTTTTCTCGGTGCTCTTTTTATCTTTAAAGTCGGGTTGGTCCCACCATACTTCTAATTAGTTTCTGGAGTCGTGTTTTGATTAAAGGAATGCACTGGGAAAGTACTTACTTTTTGCGCTCATTATTAGCTTATATTGTTTTTTTGCTCGGTGGGCTATTGGTCATAAAGCCATGGTTTCTTTAAATTCATCATGCAGCTCCTTTTTCCTTGAAGCCTAAGTTTGGGAGATAAAAGAATAATATAATCTCTTATTAATATTTTTCCATTGTTATAATACGGTGCTTTTAAAAAACTCAATTGCTGCTAATTCTTTTTCTTGTTCAAGGTCTTTTTTTGGTCAATGAAAAAATTTATTCATCACCAATATGAGCATTTATGTACATCAAGATCTTAATTGATATTTGAGATATCAAAACCTGAAAACAAAACTCTATAGAAGAACATATACAGAGCCTTTACAAGGAATATAACCAGTCTCTGTTTTCAACAAAGATCGGAGAATTCAGATTTATGATTAGGATATCCATCTTTATAATCTTGATCAAACATTCCACACTTCTGTGCTTAAGCTGAAAAAACCTGATATTTCGTTCTCCCCATATCCTATAAATTGTAGCAGAAAATGTCATGCGCTTGATCCCTTGTTTAAATCCTTTCCCCTCAGTCTTGTGCAATATCAGTCTAATAGAAGCCTCCAATCGCAAGACTTCCAAGAGAATTGAAGCTAGTTCATGATACAATTCCACACTTCACTTGAATAACTGCAATCAAAGAACAGATGGTTTCAACTTTCCAAGCTATCTCCTGAACATAAACTGCATACATTTGCATTAATGACTCCCCTCCTCATCAACCTATCTTGTGTAAGCAGTCGGTTATGAACAGCAAGCCAACAAATGAAAGAATATTTTGGGTAGCTCATCCTTTCCCATACAGTATCATGCCAAGGCACACTATGAATAACAGGGGGAAAATCTTTGTACAAAGTCGATATCTGAGCTTTTTGATTTCTAAAACAGGAGCTCAGGAGTTGTACATATTTTCAACCCCTCCACAGAAAATCACACCTTTATCTCCTTTTTCAACATTTGCTTCCACATCCAAGAATCTTTATTTTTTGCACACGCATGACATATGTCCCTGTGCCTCAAATAAGTCCCATGAACCTATTTGATCTAGAGTGATTCTTTATTTATATGGATGAACCATAAGTTTTTTAAAGCTATAGCCAAATTCTATGTAGAGGTAGAAAATACCCCAAGACTACACTGCTTTCTTCCCAGACATATAGTTCTCCAAGCAACAAGAGGAACTTTGGAAGTTTTTTATTTGTTTTACCCCAAAGGAAATTCCTACACATTTCATCGACCTTGCGGGTAACATTGACATGCAAGATAAAGTTTATAGTCCAAAATACTTGCACCCCCAGAATAACACTCCTAATAACTTGTAATCTACCTGCATAGGTGAGATTTTGTGTTTCAACCAAGTCTGAAGTTGGTTAGACACCTTATTTATAAGTACATTGCAGTCCACATAAGATAGTTTCTTGCAAATGAGAGGCACACCCAAGTATCTGATTGGAAAAATGCCCTCTTTGAAACCCAGAAGATTTGTAATTTTAGTTTTAACTGCATCATCAACCCCACTAAAGAAAACTGAGCATTTATCTCGGTTTGCTTCAAGCCCAGAGGTTTCACCAAACTTTTTAACACACTGGTACAATTTCTAAACTAAGTATAAATTACCCTTCCCAAATAGCAGCAAGTCATCAGCAAAGATAATATGGGTAAGTTTTAATTTGCTACATTTGAGATGAAAATTAAAATGTCTGTCATGTTTTAGCATATCCAAAATTCTTGATAGATATTCCATGCTCAAAATAAAGAGATATGGAGAAAGAGGATCACCTTGTCTCAAGCCCCTCTCACCCTTAAAATATCCATGAAGAGAACCATTCAGAAAAATGGAGAATTTAGGACTAGAAATACAGGCCATGATCTTTTCCACTATGAAGTCTGGAAATTTCAGCCCCTTGAGCATATTTTGTAAAAAAAACTCCAACTTATAGTATCAAAGGCTTTTTTGATGTCAACATTTAACATGATTCTGGGAGAAATATGTTTCCTACCATAGCCTTTTACCAAATCATGTGCCAACAATATATTACTTGTTATTTGTCTACCCTTAACAAAAGCACTTTGTGCTTCATTCACCAAATGGCCCTAAACTGGTTTTATTCTATTTGCCAAGATTTTGGAAATAAACTTGTATAAGCAATTGCAGTAGGAGATGAGTCTAAAATTAGCAAGAGTTTTTGGACATTTCACCTTAGGGATAAGAGTAATTGAGGTAGAATTCACCACACCCAACAGTTTGCCTGAGTTAAAGAATTCTTCAATGGCTAGAGTAACTTCTTCTCCTACAATCGGCCAAGCAGATTTGAAGAAGGAAACACCATACCCATCAGGGCTAGGAGACTTGTTTTCAGACATAGAAAAAAATAGCTTCTCTGATTTCTTCCTTGGTTACAGGTTTAGAGAGTGAAATTGCTTGAGCACTAGACAAACATGGACCTGATTGAATGATATTTACATCAGGAATATTCTTTTTCATTAAAGGGAATATGTCTAAAGAGTGGTTCCCTTGTTAAGGTATCTAACCTCCATATTTAATAAGAAGAATAAAACTCAAATAAATTTCGTTCTTCCCATATGGACCATATGGCAAACTCAAAACCCCTCTGAAATTTTCCTATTTCTTAAAGTGCATGGCTATAGAAATCAAGAATGAAGGACTTATATTCTTCAGGTAAAATTTTATCAATATATAATTTATGAACTAGATCTTTTTGGATGTGTTCTTTATGAGAGGGTATAAACTCAAAACTTGCTAGTAACTATCTAACATTTCTTTTAACTTTCGTTGGCTCTGATATTTACCGATATCAAACTTAAAATAATTGACTAGCTCCACGAAGGCGTCTATTTTTATTATTGCCAAATCTTTGATCTTAATTTCCCCAAGGATTGTTCTTAAATCTCTTGAGCTTGATCCCAAAGAAAAGAATTTCTCATTTGTTCCTTTTGAGTTTTCAATGCCGTTGATATTGTCTGGGTTGACTGATTCACAAGGTTTTTTACAATACTTCTGTATTTATGGTATTCTTTCTCAAGATCTAGACTCTTACGATTCTTTTCCTTAATAATTTTTTCTAATACCGAGAGACATGCATTAGTATTCGGAGCGGAAACCCTCATTTCTTGGAGTTTCCTCTAAAGGTTATTGATAGCAGTGTAGTCTTCTTCAGATAAACTAGTATTATGCTAATTTTTTACTACAACATCCTCGAACTGCAGAGACCTTTTATAATATCTTTGGGGAGTATTTGGCTTCTTATTTTAAGGAGTTTTGTCATCTGTTTTATTTTACCTTTTATATATGGTAAAAATTTCATTATTGGTTGCTTTCATGTTTGATGCATCTGATACAATAAGGACAATCATAAATATTGTCGAGTGTTTAATAAACTCTGCTAACTGATGAGTATACTTTTATTTTGCAGATTGTTCATCAAGATTTTTTATTATAAAGCTCATCCATCTCGTAAAGCTCTTCCATCTCATTACTTCATTATATCCATCAGGAAGCATTTTTTTTCTAGATTGGTAAGGAAGGCAATAATTTCAATGTCCTTTGTTGGTGTCATTTTCTTGTGTCAATATGAAGATAAGATGGTGATTTAATAAAATACTTTATACATAATTTCTAAATT
This sequence comes from Asparagus kiusianus, assembly GCA_022839385.1. Taxonomy (NCBI): domain Eukaryota; kingdom Viridiplantae; phylum Streptophyta; class Magnoliopsida; order Asparagales; family Asparagaceae; genus Asparagus; species Asparagus kiusianus. The sequence goes on along the minus strand of BQKN01040437.1, from coordinate 12,880 downwards.
CATATTCAAATGCATTATCACCTTATCAATTATTTCAAAATCCTCGAGGCACCATTCTTACCCGAGGCACCGCTCTCACCTTGAGCCACTGTGCGCAACATCTGAGGCACCGTCCTCATCAAAATCATTGTATTCCCTTTCATAATTTTGTGATTACTAAATGAAAAATTTATTTGTATGCGATGTGAACAAGAATTATGTACAAAGATGTGGTTGAATTAAATAACTAATTTTAATATTAGATTTAATTCTCAAATAGAACAGACGACTGAATCGAAAATTCAATATAATAAATAAATCAAAAAAGAATTGTCGCCGAGCCCGACCATAAAATCATGTTGGCCTTCTTGTTTTGATGATGTTTAACAAACAATTTACCACTAATGTTATTTGTCTAGTATTTGTGTTTTCTTATTTATTATAGACAAACAACGTAGTTGGAGGTTGGATGGATTGCGCTACAACGATGATATCGGAGGTTGGCGGAATAATGGAGTGAAGCCTTGCAATTCAAAGTTAAAGATCAAGTTCAAGCTTCATCCATGAGATTACCAAGAAGAGCTTATTGAAGATCAAGATCTAGCTTGGGTAACTTAGTTTAGGTTTTATATTATGTGTGTTAGTACTTTAAGCTCAATCATATACACACATACACGTTTTGGTTTTGTATATATGTAGTTATATATATACATATATGTTTTGGTTTGATAGTTTTCAAGTTTTACTATGAAACAATTGAATATAATTAGAAAACATATTTTTGTTTCATACTTATATGCATATATATGATTTCATCAATATCAATTTTAGTTAGTTCAATAAAATCATGTTTTAGTGCATTATATGTGTATTTTGATAAAATACTACATTCATTATTTATAGACTTCATAAAAATAGTTTATATCTTTCTTCAAGTCTATAAAATCATTTTGTAAAGTTTTAAAAGTTGGTTTAGGTCAAAACATCAAACTCATGTGTTTACATTTTCGTGTTTTGGACTATTTTGTAAAATGATGATATTTTTCATTTGGGAATTCCTCTTTGGAAACCAGTTGTTGTAGCATGTTTATTATCATGTCTATAATCATTCGCCAAAGTTTTACATTTTTTGGAATTTATTTGATATTTTTAAACAGTGTTTTAAAATCAGCAAACAGTTTTTCAAAACCTGTATTTCATGTATCAGTATGCGGTGGACCGCACCGGTCGACCGCACCTGTGTTCATTCGTTAGTGGGCAGCAGAGAGTTTATCAGTCGACCGCCGCGATCGATCGAGAGCTCGATATTTCCATCGGTCGACCGCACCGGTCGACCGAAGAAGTCCCAGCTCGTTTTCTCATCTTGGGATCTGGATCACGGTCGACCGTGAATTTTTTCGGTCGACCGCCGATATAACCATTGGACTCCAACGGCTATTTTCCGAGCTGATTTTTTGGGGCTTTTTGGACTTTTGCTTGGGGGTTTTGGCTGAGATTTTGAGTGGGTATAAATACCCTATTGCTGTTCTCTTTCAAGCAAGTTAAGAAGTGTTTAAACTAGGTTTTAAACAAGGGTTTAAGCTTGTTTAGTTTTGGTTTAAGTTTATTTTGGGTTTGATGTTACAAAGAGGAGTTTACATCAGCTATTGAAGAGTTCATCTTCAACATTTCATCATCCTCACTTTGTATTCATAGAGAAGTTTCCTTAACTCTATTTCCTAGCATTTTTACTATTGAATTTCATATCAATCTTATTGCTAGTTCTTATTGAGTTAAGTTTTATTGAATCTCATTGTTATACACACCCACATGAGCTTATTATATTTGCATACATAGTATATTAGGGTTGTGAGAGATTGTAATATTGAGTTGTGCTTAATTGAGTTCTCATCTATTGTAGAGAATAAATTTATATTTGTTACATTGTGAGTGTTGAAAGGTTTTCGGTGAGCTAGAAAACCGAGTGTGTTGTGAAGTTTTTGGTGAACTAGAAAACCGAGTGTGAGGAGTGACGTTGATCGGTGAGCGTTGAAAACCGACACTGTGAGGTATAAACGTTATTCGGGTGAGCGTAGAAAACCCGGTTGTGATAGTGGATTTCTCCCCGGGAGTGGGGAGCGGAGACGTAGGACGGAAGGTCCGAACTCCGTGATCATTTGAGTGTGTTTGAGATTGTCATTGGCGCATTTGCTTTGCATTTATCTTATATCGCCAATTGTGCATTGATCATTTATTTCATCCACTATCTAGTTCATATTATTTACCCTTGTGTTAGTTTACATATCCTTGCATATATCATATTGTATATCTCTTTGGTAGGATATATCATCTTGTGTTAGTTTATATATCCATGCACATACATTTCCTATATCTCTTTGTTAGGATATATCTTGTTGTTCATATTGCTTATCCTAGCTTATATTCTTGTTGTATTTTATACTTGCTAGGATAACTTATTAATTAATTTTAATTGACATAAAATCGGATTAGATTAGCATAAGACCCTAATCACCCCCCTCTAGGGTCTAACAAATCATACTCCCTTTAAAAGCACGAGTTCGGAAAAATCTTTTTATGGTCAGTATTACCCTTAGCTTTTTTGAATATTATATTGTTATCCTAATCTATTCTAATTTTAATCATATCTTATCTAATTCTACGTGAACTATCTATAGGTCAACAATTTAAAAAAAGTTATTTTGAATATTTTACTTAAATCTTAATCTATCTAAATACTAATTATATCCTATATTAACTCCATATGAACTACCTATAACTCAAAAATATAGAAAAAAAATAAGATTAAGAAACTATACGTAGATAACATATTATAATACATGAAGTATTATAAAAAAACCCAAAAGTTTTAAAATTTGCATATAATAGCCTTAAAAGTTTAAAATTACACAAAACACCTTGACTTTTTAAAACTTAAAAACAAACATGATATCTAAAAATTTAAAACTTGTAATTAACACCCTCAACATTTTAAAAATTTTAGAAACAACATCAAAAGTTTAAAGGCTAAATTAAATTTATATACCCTATGTGTTTCGCTCTTGAAGCAGTTATATACCCTAAGTTACAAAATATAGCAAGTTGGTAAAAATTTATAATTTGGTACCTTCTGTTAACCAGCTGTGAGAATATTCTCTGGAATATTCCCACGTGCTGGACCTATGACCAACTTGAATACTTCTTACCATTATTTATTGTATTATTTACTGTATTACCTACCTCCTGGCGCAAAATAGATTATTTTCATCATCTTCTTCTTCTTTTCGTGACCTCCAACTTCTTCTTCTTTAATATGGGTAACAGTAGAAAATAAGAGCTTTCACTATGTTGGGGGGGGATTAATTCTTAAGGAGGGGCATTATTGTCCTTTTATGTATTTTTTAACACTGTTAGCTAAATTTAAACAGTTACCAACTCAGGGTATTTTTTACTATGTTTTGTAACTTAGGGTATATAACTACTACAAGAGCAAAACAATAGGGTATATAAGTGCCATTTAGCCATGTTTAAATTACAAAAAAATATTCTAAAATCCAGAGATTTCAAAACTTAGAAACAACATAGATGGATTCTAAGGATTACCATTGGGCACATAAAAATTTAAAATTAGTAAAAAAAATAACCTCAAAGGTACAAAAATTATAAAAACTCTCTAAAAAGTAAAAAATTATTAAAAAAATTCTAAAATTTTAGAACTTATAACAGGTACATATAAAATTTAGAAATTATCAACAGATTGCTACAAATTTAAAAATTTTAAAAAATAATCCAAAATTTTAGTAATTATAAAAATACCTTCAAATTTTTAGAGTTACGAGAAATATTCTAACATTTAAAAACTTATCACCAATACATGAAACATGAAAATTACAAGCGCCCAACTTAAAATTTAAAATTTTCATAAAATACTATCAAAGTTTAAAAATTGCAAAACACACCCTTAAAAGTTTAAATCACAAAATGCTGAAATTTGGCAAAGAAAAGAGGAAATGTTTGAAATTATTACATTAAGATATAATAGGTTAGCAATAATTGATTATAATATATAAACATTTATCTCTAATGTTGATAATATTTATTTATAAAGTAAAAAAATACAAGGAGTTATGTATGGAGAAACTATCAGAAAGTTCAGATATATCCTTTAAAAGAACTAAGTTATTTTCATTTCAAATGGAGAAGTAAAGGAAATAAACTCAAAATTCAGAATAATTCATGAATCACCTGAATTGATATTGATAAAAAGCATATCGAGCAAAGAAGCACTAATCGAGTTCTTCTTGAAGAACATATTGAACAATTATGTCCTAATTAAAAAACATTATTCATGAAAAGTATAAGAAAAATTAGTAAGTACTTATAAATTTTCATACTTTATTCTAAAAATACTGAAGGAATCATAAACTTAATATAAAATTTTATATAAATAATCTTGCAATAGAAACTAAAGTGAAGCCATTGATCAACTACATTGTGAGATATAATAAACTAGATAAGATGAGAAAATTCACTATAATTGAGATACTTAGTTACTATAGTGTAAGTAAAAAAAATTAAAATTGATATTTTTCTTTTCTCTATATAGTGGAACGACTCTGCAAGTATCCTTATTTGGGGATATGATTGCCAACGAAAGATTAATTTTTAAGAACACGATCAAAGATAAGCATGTAATAGTACTGTCAGATTTCAAGATCTTTATATGAATGTTACATATTTTACAACTAAAATTCTTATTAAAGGCCACTGAAAATAAAATCCATCTTATACATGTCTCAAATTTGTATGAAAGATATGCATGTCATCGTAAATTGTGTTAATAATATATCAACTTATTGAAGAAATAAGAGATAGATAAGCAAACCAAGCAGACATCCATATAACACGATAAAGGAAAAATATTACACTTTAAAGCTAATATGCATGGCTCATTCAGAACAAGCTGCTAAAACAAAAGCATATCCATCAAGGCTCTTTATAAATACAACACAAATTTAAATTATTTAATATTTTTAAAATAGCTTAATTTTTTGAGTAAAATTAGGTATCTTTAGAAGTGATTTTCATGAACTCTTTTAATTTTTTTATATGGTTATGTGGATATTTTTATCATATAAAAGTGTAATAGAGTTAGCATTAATCTTTATTTTATGATTTTTTTTCTAAAGTCTATCAGTGATTAGCAACAAAATTTATATTCTCTTTAGTTTTATTCTAGCCCACTTTTAATTAATCATCTCGTCTTATTGGTTTTAATTATTCATCCTTCTTTTATAACATTATCTTTTTAAGTGTTTTTTACTTTTACAACATTATACCTTCTTAAGTCAAGCTTGGTTTCATACCGATCTAAATAACGCGAAAGTTCAAATTAGCTTTAGATTATAGTTATTTCTTGTCAATTCAATTATTATATGAAAATTTTAAATTTGGTGTAGCCCATTCAAACAAACATTAAAAAAATAATCACAATAGTAAAGTTTGAAAACATAAGTGAGAAAAATAATCAAAATGGAACTGAGAAATAAATTTTAGTAAAGAAATAAATCCAAAATACTTAATTATAATATTTAATCACGTGCATTGCACGTGCATAAATCCTAGTCATAACAAAAAAGGGAGAGAAAAAAAGGAGACTGCAATCTCAAGCCGAGAATAACAAGCAAAGGGGATAAAAGAAATTTTCCAAAAATGTTCCAAATTATTAAACAAAGGAAAAGGTGTTTGCAACCAGTCTTATAAATTTCTGAATTACATAATAACCCCTTAAACTTCAAATTTTGCAAAAGCTGTCTAGAAATTGCTATGTGAACAATTCAGAACTTGCAATCAGCCCCCTGAGCTGCCCAAAAATTGCAGAACAGCCCTTGGCTGTCCAGAAATTGCAGAAAAGACCCCATGCAACCTAGGATTTGCAAAATTGCCCATGTTTTTGTTTAGAATTTGCAGAAAAGACCCTGATTGCACGAAACTGCAGAAAAGACCTTGTTTTCATGAAAAGTTGCTGTTTTCATTGCTTTTCTCTTTTTTGAGATCTGTTACAACTTCAGGCGTTACAACAGAATAAAATGAAAACAAAAGATATTACAGCTTTTCAGAAAATAAACACGAGATCCCGTTTTGGTGCGGTCTCGCTTGCGTGGGTTGTTGGCCTGTGACGGGGATGTTGATATCCGTGGACCGCCGACTCTTCAAGATCCTTTCCGGAAAATCCGGCAGAGTTTCGTCTATCCGCGTGGGATTCAGAAACAGAACTTCGTCGATCCGCGTGAGATCTAGAAGTTATAAGCGTATATCTCGGCTAAAACGAGATAATAGCTCTTCTTAGTGTCACCGCTAAAGAGCAACACTAAGGAAAAGAAGGGGGAATGAAGAAGAAGTTGATGAAGATCTCTTGCTCCTCGATCCGGCAGGGCTTCGCCGCTCTCTTTTGAAAACCCCGACCCCTCACTCCGACAGGGCTTCGCCGCTTCACACAAGAGCAATCCTTGGCTAAGATAATTCAGCCTTGAATTGGGAGCCCCTTGAAAGAGAGGCCTTAGGGGCCTATTTATAGGCAAACAAGGAGAGGGGGGGCTGCCTTGAGGA
>BQKN01040433.1:0-17535 GCA_022839385.1 Asparagus kiusianus | reverse complement strand
TTATTCTATCCTCCATCTGAGAGGACATGAAAGAAGAAGCTCCACCAGTCTTCAAATCCCTCAATTCTTGAACCTCTGACTCCAGAGCAGTAAAATCAGCAGTGAAGGAATCAGCCAACTCTGGGTATCCTTCTTCCCTCATCATCAGCATGTGGCGAGAAAAGGAACGCCTGAACTGGTCAAAGCAGTATCCTCGGAGAAGAAGTTTCTCAATCATGCCATTATAAAAGGCGGTGAAGAAGTTGAGGTCCGCGCGAAAAATCTCTTTCTCAGGATCGGTACCAGCTAAAAGGACGCGAACATACTCATGTAGAGATGATCGAGCTCCTGCAAACAACAATGGGGAAGTCAAGAGATTATCAAATACGATAAGGAAACCCGAGAGGAAATTCGAAGTATACCTGTACTGGCGGAACTTCCCTCGGGTGGAGGCACGGCAGACTTTGAGATAACAGCAGGGTTAGCCATGAAGGGCGCATCAACCCCTGCAGGCAAATCAGCCGTATCTCTCGGCTGTGGCAAAGAGATATGGCTCTCAGGCAAACTATCAGCCCCGGAAACTGTAGCAGCATCAGGCACAATGCCCGGTCCTACAGTTATACCTCTTTATTAGTCAAAACGGAAGTTTAGGCAAATGAAGAAAATCAGAGTGATAAGATCATCGGCATACCCGCAAGTCCATCACCTTCTGCAACACGGGGAGGATTGGTGGTCAAAGGAGAATCAGTCCTGGTGGCTGATGATGTACCTGTGAGTGTATCGCTCGTAAAGGGCGGTCCCACAGTTCCGCTGGCGGCTTGTTCAGCCAGCATATCAACTAGCAGCCCAGCATCAGGACCGCAGAAGCTCGGCGCAGAGGCATTCCCCTGGTCTTCAAAACCTACATCACGGAAAGATTCATCCTCAGTCAAGTTCTCTTTCCCCATGATCAAAAGATACATTATCAGGATGCAGGTATACCTGAGTAAGGAGCGGTGGGCTCGACGCTATACTCTGGCCCAAGATCAATGTTCAAATCGATGCCCAGAGAACCGTCATGAAGTGCATCGCACATCTGCTGCACGAAGCAATCCATGTTATCCGGACCAGGGGATGCAGGAGGCAATGGAAGTTCACCCTCTTCAAGGAACCCTGAGACATAAGGCATGGTTACGAATTCCAGAAGGAAGATCATGCTAAAACAATAAAATGACGGAAGGTTACCTTCCTCCCGGTCGGCAGAGCCTCCGGAATCTACTCCATGAGAGCGTTGGTCAACAGGAGGTCTATAGGCCATTTTCTTCCTCTTCAAAGGACCACCCCTCTGGGAACCGACGGGACGATTGTGTGAAGTTGGTCCACCAAATTTGGATTTCGCACGACGTGAGGCAAGAGTTTCATGGTCATCGGCCGAACCACCTGAAACAACAAGGATTATTTCACGTACCGAAGTGGAAGAGAAGGGAATCAAGAAGCATGACAAACCTGCATCAAGTTCTACTTGGTCGGTGTCTATGCCCATTTCCTCCTCGCAAGCTTCATCGCCATCCGCAGGAAGGTGTTCTCCATCAATTCTGCTTGAAGGAGGAGATTGAGCAGGCCTCTTCCCCTGCCTCTGAGCAGCCGTCATAGCAGCCTGAACCAAGTGCTCAGACTCTAACTCCGAAAGACTCTTCACACCTATGGATTCATAGGCAGAAAGGAACCACTTGCAGCTAAGGAAGGTGATCATCGGTTTGCGCTTATACGAGGGGAGAGCAAACTGAGCCCCAGTGCAACCAACCATGGTCCATAACCACGCTCGTATACCGTCGACAAGCCCTCCCTTAACCTGTAAACCACGGCTCGGATTCCCAACATATAGTTGGTCGTAGCCGAACTGACGTGCGAAACGGCAGGGAAGGTAAGGCTCAATATGGCAACGGTTCTTCACCCGAAGGACAAGATACCCGATGCGGATGTTTACCAGCCATCGGAAGCAACCGACGTCGAGAGCAGTCCGGTTAGTTCGGGGTTTCTCCACATCAGTCAACTCCTCGCCATAGCGTCCAGAAAATTGAGGAAAGCACTTGAAGAGCTCCCAGTTCCGACGAACTTGAAGTTCTTGTTGTACATCTTCAAATTTCTTCCCAAGCCACCTGCTCCTCTCCAACAGTTGTAGGAAAGGAACAGGGGTGTCAACGGTGCGGGGAGCTGACATCATATCAGGCCGGTGAAGAACGAACCATGCCATCAAATAAGCATAAGGCAGCTCAACCTTCGGGCAGGTAAGCTCGGTCGAGGGCTTAGAACCCACGTGGGTAAGAACACGAACTACACCCCTGAGCCCGCAATGAATGCTGGCCACCATCGCTGGAAGCAAGGACAACTCCCGCCCATAGGCTAGCTGGACTGCCGGGAAGAGCACCTCGACTGGTAAGTCATCCGAAGACTGGTATGGCACAACGCACTTCTTCAACCAGAGTGCGAGGTAGCCGGCCAACAGAGACCGAGGCTCTATAGACTTCTGCGCACGACGGAGGAAAGAACGGAACGTGGTCCCGGCGGGAAAAGCTCCCTCAGCGCTGGCAATAGTATAAGATTGAGTTTCATTCTTCTCCATCAGCTCGTTAATAGTGGTGAAGTCCAAGACATCCAACTCACGGATAGGTCCAACGAAATCACCCTCCAGGTTTTGAAATAAGTAAACGGCGAACTGCTTCAAGCTGACCTTCTTCTTCGTCTTAGCTGGAGCAGAAGTTTGGAGCAGTGAGGTATGATAGTGACATGTGAGATCCCAGAGCGTGTCATACATATCAGGGCTATCTTTCTTTAGCAAAGCCAACTGCTGGTTGGAGGGAAAGTACTCCTGATACGGGCAATCCCCCATCGGAAGGCCCGAAACCTGGTGCATCTCATGAAGAGCCAGCCCTAGTTCCCCGCCGCTTGTGAGGAAAGTGTTGCTATCAGGCATGTATGTCTCTAACAGTGCCAAAAAGTGGCGGCAACTGACTGGGATCCCGTACATGGTAGCTCGTATGGGCGCATATAACCCACTATCCTTCAGATCCCTCTCCCACCTTCCCAGAACATAGCCGGTCATACGGGTCCACCACCCCTTGCCCGGCGAGGAAGCCCAACCGTAGCATCGGTAATCCAGTGGAGGTAGCTGTCTTCCAAGCTGAGCTAGACGGTTCTTCACGGTAAGAGCGGCCGCCGACACCTCGCCTGGAGGCGCGGTGTCGAGACCCATGATCCCGGGGCGAAGACCGCAAATGGATTGGTATCCCAGAGAACCGGGACTCTTATGATGAGAAATGTATCCGCACTGGATGTGGACAGCAGCATTGGTAAGAAACCAGGACATCTGTCGCCCCACAGCCTGTCTCTCCAAGAGAGTAAAAGAACACTGGCGCGGAATGGAAGGAATATAGAAAAGAGCTCCCTCGTCAAGGGTTAGCCAATGCTCCTCAGCAAGAGTCAGCACGGCAGGATCCTCGGTGCGATCCCCGAACAGGAAATCTGGCTTCTTTAAAGCCTCAGTAGAAGTGGCATCTGCGGTGAGGGGAGCATCAGTGATAAGTTGGCGTAAACAGTGACGCCCTCCCTCCTTTATCAGCCGACGGAATTCGTCTGAACGATCATGTCCGAACTGCGGAAGGGGATCGAAGATCTGCCTAGCGGAAGCTGAAGAGAACACTTCCTTGCTGCAACCGGTAGGGGCATGGTGAGGGAGACTACCCCCGGGAAAATTGACTGCAACAGAGCATGAAAATGGAATCAGAAAATTCATGTCATAAGATTACTCGCGGGATAACCGGAGTGACGATTTCGAGCGTCCTACACCAAGAGGACGGTACGTATCATCACGTAGATACCGTGATAATATATACCGACCTGTGAGGTGTAAGACGACACGATATCGCCCCGATATATCAGAAGACTTGAATTGGCTAAAGCAAAACAAGTCTGAAACCTTAACCCCCGCGTGAGGGGTATCGGTTCTTCCTTCATAACCCGCGAGAGGTCAATCCGGGATGCAAACCTTAACCCCCGCGTGAGGGGTATCGGTTCTTCCTTCATAACCCGCGAGAGGTCAATCCGGGATACAAACCTTAACCCCCGCGCGAGGGGTATCGGTTCTTCCTTCATGACCCGCGAGAGGTCAATCCGGGATGCAAACCTTAACCCCCGCGCGAGGGGTATCGGTTCATCCTTCATAACCCTCGAGAGGTCAATCCGGGATACAGGAAGTCAGAATTCTCACCCCCGTAAAAAGAAGCCGCTAAAGAAGATACAGCGGGAGCCTCCTCCTCGCTGTGCTGCGAGCGGGAGCGACTCCTGGAAAGCTGAGCACGACGGGAAGACATCACAAATCTGCAGTGGAGAGCAGTACATCAGGTACGACATATAATACACGAAATATCGAAAAAGGGGAAATTAAGCACTTGGACTTGAAATCCTATAAACAAATAGGATTTTACAGTTAAAGTCTAATTAAACCTACGAATTTCGTACACGCAAAACGATAATCGTCGTTTCGCGATAAATTTTGGCGAAATACCCAAAATACCCCCGTGCTCAAGGCCAAATTCAGGTCAAGGACACGTGCAACTCGAGGTGTGGTTATTATACTTGATCATCTAACGTCCCGGTACCCTGTAATTCTGATCAAATTTTGCAAATAAGTCCTTTTGCAGAACTTGGTCAATTTTACATAAAAGCCCCTCATCGAACTTTTGGTTTTGCATCCAAGTGCCTCTACCAAAAATCCGATCAAGGGTTTGGGGTCAACACTCTCTGGATTTCAGCCCCAAATTCGTGGTTATTTTGCAAATTAGACCCCAGAAAATTATATGGGCTGTTTTGCAAATAAACCCCTCCAAACAATTCCTTGATCCCATTGCATAAAGCACCCCACATTTTTGAGTGTGGATCAAAACCCAACAAAATTTCAGTCCCATTCATGTTTGCACAAAGACCCCCACGAGATTTCAGCCCTATTTTGCAAATAAGCCCCCAAAGTTTCGGTTTTGCAATAAACCCCCCAAAATTTTCGGCTCTTTGCAATAAAACCCCCAAGTGAGTATTTCATCCATAAATCCTTATCTATTGCAAACATAAATGCAAGAAAATAAGGGGATTATGAAGAGATCTTACCCAAATCAAATAAGTTCCCCTTCGAGCTTGGAAATGGAGGCCGAGACCTTCGTTTGGAAGAGGAGGCGATTTCGGTAAATGGGTATCCACCAAAATTCGAGCTTTCGTGGGGGTTTGAGGAGTTCTTGGAGGAGAGATTAATGGAGAAAGTTTGCTTGGGAAGAAGAAAACCTAAAACCGAAAAAAATGAGGGAGGGGGCTCGGTTTTTGGTGGGGATTTTCTCTTTGAATTTTGAATTTAAAAAGGGGGGGACCATGCTTAGGTGTACAAGAGACAAAAGGAGAGAGAGAGGGGGACCACTAGGGGAGACACACCCCTAGGGGTGTCTCGGCATTGCCGAGACACCCCAAGGGTGTCTCGGCTATGCCGAGGCACCCCGGGGTGTGTCGCCCGGGTTTTTGGCTTCTACACAGTACTTCGTCCCCCCGGACGGCCATTTCAACCCCCGAACGATTATTCTGATCCCCCGATTGTTTTGTGAAACATCGATTCCTCGCCGATGGTTGAAAATACGGATGAATTCCACAAGACAATGCACGGCAATTTCAAAACCCTAAGGTGAACGCCGGTCAACGCGTAGCCCTAAGTCAACGCCGGACAGCGCGTTGCGACAAAAGTCAACACGTGGCGACGAAAGTCAACACGTAGCGACGAAAGTCAACCTAAGCGGTTCTGAAACCCTAGGGCGAACGCCGGTCAACGCGTAACCCTAGGTCAGCGCTAATCAGTGCGTTGCGACAAAAGTCAACACGTGGCGACAAAAGTCAACACGTAGCGACGAAAGTCAACCCAAGCGGTTCTTAAACCCTAAGGCGGACGCCGGTCAACGCGTAGCCCTAGGTCAACGCCGGACAGCGCGTTGCGACAAAAGTCAACACGTGGCGACGAAAGTCAACACGTGACGACAAAAGTCAACCCAAGCAGTTCCTAAACCCTAAGGCGGACGCCGGTCAACGCGTAGCCCTAGGTCAAACGCCGGACAACACGTGGCGACGAAAGTCAACACGTAGCGACGAAAGTCAACCCAAGCGGTTCGAAACCCTAGGGCGAACGCCGGTCAACGCGTAACCCTAGGTCAGCGCTAATCAGTGCGTTGCGACAAAAAGTCAACCCCCAAGTCAACACGATGTGACAGGGATGGCAAGTTCAAAAGTCAACTCAATGACACGAGCCAAACTCAACCCACCAGCTGTAGACTCGAAACTCCGACGACGGCCAGTCGATAAACGCAGCGCCGGAACAACTTCGGTTATTCGACAAAGCACCGGATAAACCGAAGATCGAAGGAGCCGAGAGTTGAAGCAAACCACAGGTCCCTTAGGCCGACTGAAGGCTGGACCAATCATATCCAAAGTATTCCGGGCTCTTCTATAAAAAGAAACGAGTCCGAAACACTTTGGAGGGGGTATCTGTAGGCATCAAAAATTGCCGATAGGTCCCCGAACATAGCTCGATGTCAACGAACGGCGATCGAACATCACTACCCGGTTCACGAGAGCTCAAATGATGCCGGTGAGCGACTGAAGCAAACCGACGGATTACGTGAACCGACAGAATGTCAGAATCGCAAGGATACGGGTTGACCGAAAACCCCGCTATCACCGCAATCGGACCAACGCCCGCTGTGCCTCGATCACCCCACAGATAATCCAACCATCGGGGCCTACAGAGCTCGCCGTCACGATTCCAACGCATCCGAAATCACTCAAATCCGAGTTCGGACGAAAAGTCAACGGCGAGTCAACGGCGGGACAACGGCACAGCCCCGGGCTGAACCGGGGACACACGAAACTGTCTCGGCTGGCTCGAGACACCCCACATGGGGTGTCTCGGCCTTGGCCGAGACACCCCATGGGGGGTGTCCTCGGCTTGGCCAAGACACCCCTAGGGGGGTGTCTCTCCTCTTAGGGGTGTCCATATCAGCCCCCCCTCTCTCCTTTTGGCTATAAATAGCCCCCTAGGCCTCCATTGTGAGGGGCTCTTGATTTTGGCGCTGATTTAGCTCTTGGAGAAGAATTTCCGGTCTTGGGATTATCCTCGAGATCTGAAATTCTAAAGTCTGAAGCGGCGAAGCCCTGCTGGAGTGAGGAGTCAGAGTTTCTTCATCAAGGTTCATTCACCCCCCCTCTCTGATCCTTAGTGTTGCTCCTTTGCGGTGACACTAAGAAGAGCTATTATCTCGTTTTAGCCGAGATATACGCTTATAACCTCTAGATCTTGCGCGGATCGACGAGGTTCTGTTTCTATATCCTACGCGGATAGACGAAACTCTGCCGGATTTTATCGGCAAGGATCTTGAAGAGTCGGCGGTCCACGGACATCGACGTCCCCGTCACAGGCCAACAACCCACGCAAGCGAGACCGTACCAAACCGGGCTCTCGTGTTTATTTTCGTTTAAGTTGTAAACCCTTTTGTTTTTCATTTAAATTCTGTTGTAACGCCTGAAGTTGTAACAGATCTCGAAAAAGAGAACAAGTAATGAAAACAGCAACTTTTACCGGAAACACACATTACCTCTTCCCGAGAAAATAGCAATTAGCCCAATTCTTTGGGCTTATCCTTAATATTTCATTGTAAGTGATTTTTTATTTTTTATTTTTTGTAGCTTGTTGCATTCACTATGGTAAGCTTGCAACATGTACATGTAAGCGACTTTCTTCATAATTCGCACACATTCATCCCTTAGAGGTGTTACATGCCCTTTCTTTGAAAGGTTATTCTTCAAAATAGACATCAAATGATATATGCAATATAAATGACATGATCAAGGAAAATAATTCTTACTAGGATTTTGAAGGCCTTACGTGTTGGCCTTCTTGTTTTGATGATGTTTAACAAATAATTTACTTTTAATGTTGTTTGTCTAGTGTTTGTATTTTCGTATTTATTGTAGACAAACAACAAGTTGGAGGTTGGATGGATTGCGCATTCACGATCATATCCAATGAAGGTTGGCGGAATTATGGAGTGAATGCATACAATTCAAGTTAAAGATCCAAGTTTAATCTTCATCCGCAAGTTTACCAAGTTGAGCTACAATGAAGATCAAGATCAAGCTTGGGTAATTTAGTTTAGGTGTTATATTATGTGTGTTAAGTACGTTAAGCTCAATATCATATACACACACATTTTATTGGTTTCTTTGTATATATATGTAGTCATATATATACAACACAAGTTTTGGCTTTCATGTTTATAAACATAAAATTACATATTTTATATTTATTATTGTGATTTGGTTTAACTACTTAGATATGAAACAAATATATTTTCATATACATACTCATATGTTTTATTTTCTATTGTATTTGTAAAAATATTATTTTCTCAGTTTATAGACTTAACAATCATTATATACATCTTTTATTAAATCTATAAAATTATTTTGTATTGTTTCAAAATATGGTTAAGCTAAAATGTCAAAACTCATATGTTCACATTTTTATGTTTTGGACTATTATACAAAATGATGATATTTTTCATTTAGGAGGTCCTTTTTAAAAAACCAGTCTTTGTAACATGTTTATTATCATGTCTACAATCATTCCCTAAAGTTTTTTATTTTTTGGAATTTATTTGATATTTTTAAACAGGGTTTTAAAATCAGAAAACAACTTTCAAACTTGTTTTCTCATATGTCAGTTTACGGTCGCCGCCACGATCGACCGCACCTTTGTTTTTCTCTGTGGAGCCATCAGTAACTTTCGTAGTCGACTGTCAGCTCGAAAATTCCCACGGTCGACCGTCACGGTCGACCGCCAAAGTTTCTGGAAATATTTCAAGTTTCGAAAGTGGCTCACAATCGACCGTGAGATTTTCACGGTCGACCGCCGTTCACTCCAACGGCTATTTTTGTACAGAATCTGATTTTCGATTTTGTGAGCTTTTTGGTCTTTTGTTTGGAGTTTTTGGCTGAGGTTTTGGGAGGCTATAAATACCCTCATTGATCTCAGTTCTCTTTGCAATCCAAGAAGTTTTTTAAATAAGAGTTTTAATAAGGGTTTAAGTGTTGTTTAAGTTTGTTTAAGAAGCTTTTAAGCATTTGAGAGTTTGAGTTTGTGAAATCAATTTCACAAGAGCTTGAGGAGATCATCTATTGGTGTTTGAGCATCTAACTCTTCTCCTTCCACTCTTGATCTATTGAGAAGTTTTCTAAACTCAATCTAGATTTATATTTTATATTGTTTGATTATCATTTTATTAAACTAGTGTTCATATTAAGTTTAGTTGATTTTATTTTCTCTTTGTTTACACACACAACCATTGAGTTTATTGTATTTATATTCATAGTATAATTGGGTTGTGGGATTGTGTAACTTAGAGAGTGAGCCTATAATTCGTTCTCATCCATTATAGAGAACAAACACTTTGTATTGTGTTTATTGTGAGATTCACTTTGTAATACACTTGTACACCGAGAGAAGTGTGTGGCGAGAGTCGGGGATCGTCCCAAGAGGAGTGGCGTCGGTTGACGAACCTAGGGAGAGGTTGTATCCGAGCACTTGAGGGAGACACGTCTAGTTCAACACTTGAGAGGGTGTGGAGTGGGATTACAAGAGTGTGTTAGTTATAGAGTTTTCGGTAAACTAGAAAACCGTATTGTGTGGTGTAAACGTTATTCAAGTAAATGTAGAAAACCCGGTTGTGATAATGGAGATCTCCTCGATGTGAGGAGCGGAGACGTAGGTCAAGTGGTTAGACCGAACTCTGTGATCATATTGTTTTGTTTGTGATTGCATTGGTGTTCTTATTCTTGTATTCATATATTATATCGCCTTTGTGTATTGCTTTTCATATTACCCTATCTCTTTTATGGATTGTTTATTTTACCCTTATATTAATTTGTATATCCTTGCATATATCTCATAGTTTATCTCATTGCTAGGATATATCTCTTTGTTCATATTGCTTATCCTAGCTCATATATCTTGTTGTATTTCATACTTGCTAGGATAACTTATTATTAGTTTTAATTGGTATAAAATCGGATTAGATTAGCATAAGACCCTAATCACCCCCCAGGGTCTAACATTACGGCCATAGATAATAACCATCTCATCATCCGAAGAGTACAAATCCTCTGTGTTAAATAGGATGTCTCATATGCACCCTAAAAATCACTCTAAATAACTTTCATTCTTAGTCCCATAGATGCAAATAGATAATGGAAATATCCCTCCATCTCCATTAATAGCACTAGCAACAAGAAGAGTACTTTTGTACCTACGAAAAAGGTGTGTGCCATCCAAAAATACAATAGGTCTGCACCCATCCATGAAAACCTTCTAAGAAGCATAATATGAGATGAATAGTTTAGTAAATCTTCTATCCACATAGTCCAAATGAAAGATTGGTCCCGAGTTAATTTTCATGATTTTCTCCTTGTACAATCTAAGTAGGCCATGCGAGCGTTGTGACAACCGATACAAATACCGTTAAGCAAGTCCCTCCACCACCAAATTATTGGTATGAGGTTCTAATGTCAAGTTTGTTTGCATCAAAAGTTGGTTTATTTGTCAAATCTATTACATGTTTATCAATTATAATGAATTCAAAAGAGTTAATCTTTGTATAAGACTACTCGCTAACACAAATAAAATAAGAATTGCAATTCTTTTCAAACATACGCAGAGGACGTTTATCACCTGCTGTTTGCATGTGATCTTTTCATATGCCAGGGACGCATTAGTCCGTGGACCATCACTGATCAGATTCGATTGATAGAACAAAATTTTAGTACTCTTGCTTCACAAAGGAAACAATCGCAGAAGTAAATAATCTCAACAAAGTGAGATTACTACTCTTCTCGAGATCAAAACAAAATCTGATCTCAATGAATGATGAAACGAGCCTCAGATCCTTCGAATAGCTCCCTTTTTATGCTAGAGTTCACCATGATCTGCTAGCCCTCCTCTAAAATTTGTGGTTCACTCTTCACAGGGATAACACCTCGCCTAAATTTCAGATCCCCTGCGTATAGGACCCTAGGCTTGTATTTATAAGCTTCAGTTGTGGTATTTTTAAATAAGAACAAGTGATTTGGCCTCATCTTCGGTTAATAACGGCCTAACCATATTTAGGGATGATATCCAAGTGGTTAGGAGGTTCTTGAATGAACAAATCCTAAAAAACATTAAAATACGTGTTTTTAGCGTTTTTGGACACGAGCCACCCTTTAGTGGCTCGTCACTGTGCCTAGCCACCTTAGGGTGGCTCAGCCTTAGCCTAGCCCCTTGGGGTGGCTCGGCACTGTGCCTAGCCACCTGGCCATGGCCTAGCCACCTTAGGGTGGCTCGGCACTATGCCTAGCTACTTGACCTTGGCCTAGCCACCTTGGAGTGGCTCGGCACTATGCCTAGCCACCTTAGCCTTGGCCTAGCCACCTTGGAGTGGCTTGGCACTATGCCTAGCCACCTTGGGATGCCTTAGCACTATGCCTAGCCATATGGCCTTGGCCTAGCCACCTGGCCTTGGCCTAGCCACCTTAGGGTAGCTCAGCGCTATGCCTAGCTACCTGGCCTTAGCCGAGTCGTTTTGATGCGACTCGGCTACCTGGGGCTTCTCCGGACTTTTTGATTTTGTCTTGTTCTGAAGTTTTGTATATTTCATCGTTTCGTTGACTCGTACGCTTTATTGACTTATTTTGTGTACTCGTTAGCTTTTTTACGACACGAATAATCCCGTTTGACTCAGATAATGGTGTTCATCGCCTTCTCTTCATTTTGAGCTACGTACGAAAACCTATAGGTAATTTTTGATGCCTACAAAGTATCGTATGAAGTTTCTTTTTAAGATCAAATATGCAATAGGTGAGTTGATTTTTAATATTATTTTTACTTAATTAGCTGCCTACTTCCAAGGTGCCCTGGGATGACCCTTCTTCCCTACGTCTCTATGCCTCAAGACAAGTGTGTGCACCACCATTTTTTTAACATTGAACGACTCATTATATACTTGTCAAATACAATGAACCAACCATTCATAATTTGAAGCATTGCAATTCATACTTACTCTGCTCGGTTCATTTTCATGAAGCTATAGTCAAAACCGAGTGCAATGGAATTGATTTCTTAAGCTTTGCCTCAAATGTTCAATGTTATTAAATTCTTGGCCACACTTCTAATTGTATGATACCATGAGATAAGAATCTGATGACTTAAACTTTTAACTTCCCGCCACACATTATGTGAAATAGATGGATTCTATGACAATAAAGCATGTTGTTCTGCTACTGGGATGGTAGGATTTCTGCATAGGATTAGACACTGAATCACATTATATCAAACAAAGTTCTTAAAATAGAAAAATATGCCTATTATAGTAACTTTTCATGCTTTTGAGTAGGTGTTTTTGACATTAATTTGGATTATATTTCTCATTTATTTGACAGGGTTTTACCTTATATGTATCGCCCTTGGTTGTTGCTCAAACAAAATCTCTCTTTTCAAATAAACATGCCTCTTGACAATCTTCTCATTGTAATGTTTGCGTCGAAAATTGATTTCTTCATTGAGGTATTCATTACAACTTCGATCCTTACAATGAAAATACAAAAAGATGGTCTTTTTATAAGACTCTTACACAATGAAAATAAAAAATACAATTCTTGTTCAAAACAAACATAGAGAGATCGTTTATCGGTCTTCTGCTTGCGTGGGTGTCTTCGCCGGTGCCGGGGTTTATCCGTGAACGACCGTCGATCAGATCCGGTTGCTGAAAAATTAGACAGAGCTCCTACCTCACCAAGGAGGTATTTGCTTAAAGCGCTGATATCGACCAAGCGAAATCAGTAGCTCTTCTCGAGATTAAGACAAAGCCTAATCTCGAGGAAAGGACGGGAACGGGCTTCAGATCCTTCGAATTGATCCTTCTTTATGCCGGAATTCGCCGAGATCTCACTAGCCCTTACTGAAATTCATGATCATTTGACTCCTCAATCCGGCAGCACCTCCTCGTCTTGATCATAAAATCCCCCCTTGAAATGAGCCCCCGAGCTAGTATTTATAGGCTTCGGTTGGGGGGTTTTTGGATAAGAATGAATGATTCCTCCTTATCTTCAGTTAATAACTGATTAACCATGTTAGGAGATGATATTAAGTCAGTTAGGAACCCCTGGAATGGATAAAAAACCGATCAAAACCATCAAAAACGTGTCCGGGGTCGAAACAGCGCGCGCGGGACGAAAACGACCCGCTGTTACTGTAGCGCGGGTCGGAAAATCCGACCCGCGGTTACTGTAGCACGGGTCGGAAAAATCCGACCCGCGGTTACTATAGCATGAGTCAGAAAATCCGACCCACGGTTACTATAGTGCGGGTCGGAAAATCCGACCCGCGGTTACTGTAGCAGAATTCTGACCTGCGGGTACTGTAGCAGAATTCCGTCCCGCGGGTACTGTAACAGCCTTAACTCACTCATCCAACCTCGGAATGAGGCGATTCAAGGTGCGTTGGAAAGCCGACGAGGAGATCTACAGGCTCCCATGATTGAATCATATATGGAATAAATGGGACATGAGTGGTGATCCTCCTTTTGTAAACGACGCGGGGCTCCCGATCAGCTCTCGTTTCCATTATTCCGAAGTTCCGTTGCTTCGTATGACCCGTCGACTCACTTCATATGTTTGTCGTTGTCAAATGAGCTCCTGTGACTCTAATAGCAACGTTTATCATCTTCTATCTGTCTCGAGCCGTGTGCGGACACCCATAGGTATTTTTAGACGCCTACAGATACCCCCTCCAAAGTATTTCAGACTCATTCTTTTATAGAGGAGTCTGGAATGCTTTGGATAAGATAGGCCCTTTCCTCAATCTCGTAGAGGGACCTATGAACTACCTCAATTCCTAACTTCTTCAGCCTTCAATCTATTCAGTGTTTCGTCGAATAGGTGAAGTTCTTCCGGAGCTGCGTTTATCGTCTAACCGTTGTTGAAATATTGAACTGAGATTGGTGTGTAAGTTTCTGAACTTAGCTTGTGCTATTGAGTTGACTTTGAACTGATCATCTTCGTCAGAAATTCATATCTGAATCTGATTGAACTCCCTGAAATTATCGTTTTCCTTAATTTGGCGAGATTGCTGATGCGTTGACCGGCATCGATCTTTACTGTAACGCGTTGTGTGGCATTGACTTTTGTTGAAGTCTACACAATTTAAGCTCTTAAGGTATTGGAGCGTGGCGGTCCCAAATTTTAGGCTGCAGGACCAACTGTTAAGGCTGATTCATCTACATGTGTGGATCTTATCTTTTTGTTGTTGGATACTCGAGTCATGAGATCAACTAACGGAGCTGGTGCGTTAATGACTCGCATTTATAGAATTTTTGGCAAATTCTTAGCCATCAATGGGTTTGATGAGCTTTTACCGACTATCGTTTGAGTCGGACTAGCATGTGGATTGTTTTAAGTCTGTTCCGCATGTGACGTAGTGCTAAAGTAATGAACTCCCTCAGACTTGATGCTACGATTATTGAATACGTAGACTTTGCCATTGTTACGGGAATAGGCTATCCGGCAACGTGTGTTAGACACTGACTTATCCCTACTTAGGATTCGGGATAAAAGTCCCTAGACTGGAATTCTGTTTTTTTCTTCAATCGGTGAAAGACTAAACCAGCAACGCGTGTTAGGCGTTGACTTATCCCTACTTAGGATTTTGGGATAAAATTCCCCGCGAGTGTAAGATGCGGATTTTAACGTTATTAATAACGGCCTACCACAATGTTGAATGTGTGGGCTTTTGTCATTTTTATGGTTAAGGACTAACCGGCAACACGTGTCAGGTGTTGACTTATCTCTATTTAGGAGTCGAGATGAAATTCCCCAGACTTGGATTCTGGTGTCTTTTTCAATCGGTGAAAGACTAAACCGGCAATGCGTGTTAGGCGTAGGCTTATCTCTATTTAGGAGTCGAGATAAAGTTCTCGGCATGTGTAAGGCGCGGATTAGGAAGTTATAATGTTGAAATATTGTGTCTTCTCTTGGGGCAAAGACGAACCTAAAATGGAAGAGGAAGAATTTTATATTCTATCTCCTGAAACCGAAGAGGAAGAATTTTATATTCTATCTCCAGTGCAGAGGAAACTCAAAGTGGGATCTTTACCTTAAGAATCTGAAGAGTGAAACTAGGAGTGGGATCTCCACTCCGAGAATCGAAAGATTCGGATAATCCTAACTGTCGGAAGGTTTGATTACCGAACTAAAGGTGAATTCCTCGTTTATCGAGAGTGAATTGTGGTTTTGGCCCTAACTGTAGGAAGGTTTGACCAAGCGGGAGTTTGAGATGACCCTAACTGTTTGAAGGTTTAATCATTCGATTTGAAAGTGGAACTCTCGTTCATTGGGGGAATCGAGAGGGGATTTTGGTTTTGGCCCTAACTGTAGGAAGGTTTGACCGGGTGGGAGGTTTGAGACGATCCTAACTGTAGGAAGGTTTGATCGCTCGATTTGTGGGCCTCTTGTTCATTGGAGGAATCGAGAGGAGATTTTAGTTGTGGTCCTAATTGTAGGAAGGTTTGACCAGGTAGACAGTAAGAGTAGGAGTACAAATTACAGTGGGAGTGTTAACTTATACAAATCACTCAGAGGAGTTTCCTGATGTTAAGTGACAAATACTTAACACGGAGGGGTTTGACAATCGTCAATGTTAAGTGCACAGACACATCAAAAGTTTGAGTGGATTCAATCGAAAGGAATTTTGGTGGTTCTACCGTCAAATAGTCTGATCGATGGGGGATTTTGTAGTTGAAGACTGTGAATCGTCAAACACCAATGAGAGTTTTGTGAGGGAAGATTTATCCAACGAAGTGATCGAATCTCGTCTTAGCAAAAGAGTGTTCGGAAATCAGGTTATCCCTAAGAAAGTTACATTTAGCATTCTTCTGGGAACTTCCCATTACATGAATCATCCACCCCTAGCTTTCTTTACGAAACTGGGTTTGACATTATAATCTGTTACATGATCGGGTTATCCTTAAGAATATTACATATAAAAATTCTCCAGGAACTTCTCGTTAATGGTAGGAAATAGTTTAGACTCATATACCTATTGGAGTATTGAGAAGCAGTTTATACTCGTGTACTTGTCGGAGTATTAAGAAGCAGTTTATACTCATATACTTATCGAAGTATCGCCATTTTATTCGGCTTATCCCAGTGTTATGACGCCGGCTTTAACCAATGTTTGGATGCTATTTTTAAGAGCAAAGCAATCCCTAGTGGGATGAAGGACCCTCATGTGGTACGCACAGTATCTTGGATCCGCAGTGTTGTCAGCTTCCTCCTGATTTGTGATAGGTGGTAGCTTGATCTTGTTGTTTTTAAGGAGGGATTCGAAGATGGCTGGAACGTCTTCGTCCTTGAAAGAGTACTCTTTTTGGAGTCTCGAATCCGAAGTGTTTTGCTATCTCCGGGATTGTCGCTGTGATGTTTGATTAGCATCAATAGCAGCTGCAGGTGCCTTGCCCTTACCATGCGAGGCGAAGTTTGAGTTCGGATGATTAGCCGTCAGTTAGCTTCTTTCGACTTTCTTCCTTCTGAGGAAGCGTTCAGCCTGCTCTCCGCGTACCTTCAACTCTTTCCAATTGTTGGATGGTGCTACTCCCATAACTTCCAACACGTCCAAGGAGAGGTTGTTGTGACAGGTTTGAAGGATGAAGTCCTCTGTGATCGGATCTCAGCAGTTCATTGCCTTATTCCGGAAGCGTTTGACGAAGTCGTCGACCGTCTCATCATCCTCTTGCTTCTCGTCGAAGAGTGTCCTGATTGACACCTCAGTGTCATCATCAAAGAAATGAGCGAGGAATTGGCTCTCCAGGTCTTCCCAATTATTGATACTTCCGGACTTAAGACGGCAGTACCAATCGAAGACGGGCCCGCGAAGGGTGCCAACGAATAACCAAACCATCAAGGCTTCATTGTCGGAGATCATACCCAAGTAGGACTTGAAATAGATCAGATGCTGAGTGGGCGAGCCCTTCCCGTCAAACGGCGTGAAGTTAATTAAGTTAAACTTCATCGGATACGGGATCGAATCCTACTCTCTCGGGTATGGACATGGAATGCCGGTCCTTTTTACCTCTCGATCAAACATCAAAGCGTTGACTTTTCTCTCGAGATCCTTCATCTTTTCGTCCTCGTCTGCATCATGCTTCGGACGATTTGTGAGAGGAACAACCAGGCCACCCCCGGTGTTGTCATCATTGGCAAGACCACCCCCGGTGTTATTATCTTCAGTGGGACTACTCCCAGTGATCTGATCAACGGGAGGGTTCTCAGCATTGATGCGTTCATCCATATCTGAATCGCTACCTGCTTGGTTAGCAGTGTTGCGACAGCCGGATTCGCCAATTTGATTGGAAAGAGCCCGAATCTTTCGGTCGTGCTCTTCCTTCATCCGCTGCATAGCCATTTCCATTT
>BQKN01040425.1:0-12837 GCA_022839385.1 Asparagus kiusianus | reverse complement strand
GTTCAGCTTGCTTACAAGAAAGAACTCTCACTTCTTCCGGTGATGGTAGCTGACATTCACCGAGGACTTCGACAGCTTTCTAGTGCCTTCACACGAAAGGAGACCGATTTGCCAGGTCAGATTCCCACTCTTAAGGTGGAGCTTCCGTACGCTTATCTGATGGCCTGGTTCGTCCTCCATCGCTCGGATATGATGTCGGTGCCGAACGCCACAGATCACTCCGTTCTCCTGCTACAGTTGCTTGAGAATGGCAGGTGGGAGGGTCGAGGATTTTCTGATGTCAGACAGCAGCTGCAGGTCCACAAGTGTTGGGCATTCTCCACTTGTTTTCCGCAGTTCTCTGGCCGGTACGGCGAGTGCTTGATAGATGATGAGAGGCCGAGAGAGTATCGGACTCACTTAGACATTGGTTGCTTCAATTGGCTGGTGAACATTAGGCCTGGCTATCTGACTTTTCGGGTGAGGGATCAGTGCTTCATAGAGCCATATCTACCCTGTCGATTCGCTCGCCAGTTTGGCTATGATCAGCTCTACATCGGGAATCCTCGTCAGCAGTCTAGGACCCATAGTGGTTTGGTAGACGGTCTCCGTGCATGGTTGTGGACCGTGACTGGCTGTACTGGTGCTAACTTCAGTCTCCCGAGTATTGATCGGCAGTTGAACCTCACTTTCTTGAGCTGCAAGTGGTTACTAGCAGCTAATAAGACTGTCCCCATGAAGCCGATTGCAGAGATAGAGGCTGAGAAAGCTTCTCAGCTTGATTCCCTTAAGATTCGGGAGAACGCTCGGGCACAAAGGACGCGGAACAAGACTCGCCGGATTGATGAAGAGGGCCAGAGGATCTTCAATTCCACAGACGAGGCTTCAGGCGGCGATCCCAAAGATTATGATGACTTTTCCGAGCGAGGTTTGCAATTCATCTTTTACTTCTATCTTCCAGAAGTATTGAAACTGACTATGGTTTGATGTTTCAGGGACCACAGTTGATCAGGATGAAGAGTTCCGTCCTCCTCCCCAGGCGAGACCTTCGATCCCCATTGCCAGGCGGAAGAGATTAGCCCGTAAGCCGCGTGCAGCTTCCCGAGCTTCTGATATGGACCTGGCTGGCGATGATCCTGCCAGTGACGGAGGTAATATCCATCCTGTGAACCATTCTCTTGGTTATTCGGAACATTGACTCACGCTCTTCTATCTCTATATAGGAGTGCGTGGAGAGAATGAGATGAGTCCCGATCCCATTCCCGTATCTCCCGATGAGTTTGACCCACTACCTCATGAAGAGAGGCCTACCGGGGTTGCTGACATTGGAGAGGAGATCAATGTAGGACCCGATTCCGTGAATCTAGGTACATCTAACACTGACACTGTATTTCTTTAGATAATATATCAACGAATTTGTGTATCTTCTAACTGTCCTCTACTTCTTGCTCCTTCAGATAACTTGCAGGAGGCGAATCCTGGAAATGAGGAGGCTGATGCCCCCGTGAGAGGTAACTCATTTCCATTAGTTGTAGTCTCTTCATTCTTCTTTGGCACTGATATTCTTTTATGTCAGATTTCTCTATCGATGATTTTGACGAGGGAAGCTTGTTTGCGGACACTCCTATGATGCGCTACATATATAGCTCTCCTCAGATCGATGACCAGTTACCTGGGGATATGTTTTCTGAACCTGCCTTCGCTGAAAATCCCGAAGAGGGTTCCTTTGAAGGTATGTGCTTCTTTCTGAGTTAATTATAGGACTAGCCAATCTTGACTAATGCAACTATAATGTAACGCCTCTGTGAATTCTGTTTTGAATCTAGCAGGAGCTTTTGTTGAGAAAGACCCTGTTGAGCCGACTGTGAGACCAACTATACCAGTTGATGCACCTACAGCCGTTACACCTCCACTACCCCCAGCGGCTCAAGGGGAAGAAGGTATAAGTTAACTCATTGAAGAGTGTTATTCCTTTTCTTATTAAGACTTTTGACGGACTTCTCCTCTCTTTTTTTTGTGTAGGGCGTTCTTCTCGTCTTCATGTCTTAGTGAGGGAGTTGTTATCTGACGACGATCCTGACAAGGTCGTCATCTGCATAGAAGTTCGCTCCTTCTTCTCCTTTGTGAATGCCATGATTGGCAAGATCTTTCACGGCGGACTTTCGCTTCTCCAGTTTAAACCCCTCCTTAATTCCAAGATCAATTTGATAAGGGAAGCAGGATACCCAGATTTGGCGAAGGCCATAGTTGGCGATCTCGACTGCCTAGAGCATGAGCTTCGAGATACCGGTGCCTCTTCCTTCATTGCTGCTGAGATGGAGACCCGTTTACAGTCACTGCGCGAGACTCAGCTTCTTGCTAGCCTTGAGGTTCAGACACAGCGAGACCGAGTAGCTCGAGTTGAGACCAGCCTTGCTACCAGATTATCTTCACTTGCCGAGCTCCGCTCTTCTATTACTTCTTGTGGGACCAAGATAGATCAGCTTAGAAGAGAACTCCGCGAAGAAGAGGAGACTTTTGGCATTCTTCAGATGACAGAAGCACAGGACCAGCAGACCTGTACGGCTTTGTCCGATGAGTTGAAGTCTTTGAAGCAGAGGCTAGTCGAGATCGAGGAGGCTGCTGCGAAGACTTCGACCGCCACCGAGGAGTCCCTTAGGGCTGAACTTAGGCAAGCTTATGATGAGAAGCTGTCTAAGGTCAGCCAGCAGATTTTTAGCCACAGTCTTGATGTCTGATTTTGTTTACTGAGTGATTTGACTCTTGACCCTTTTAGTGAATTTCCTTTTTATCTTTATTATGATTCGTCATTCCGTTTGAAATGATTGACCACAATACTCATAGGATTTTTGGCAAACCCTCAGCCATCAACGGATTTGGTTAGCATTTACCGACTACCGTTTGAGTCGGGCTAGCATGCGAATTGTTTGAATCCGCTCGCATGTAACGTTGTGCTCAGAGATTGAATTCTCTGAGACTTTGTGCTATGATGTCGAATACATAGACTTCGCCATTGCTACGGGAATAGGCTACCCGGCGACACGTGTTAGGTGTTGACTTTAGGATTTTTGGCTAACCCCCAGCCTTCAACGGATTTGATTAGCCTTTACCGACTACCGTTTGAGTCGGGCTAGCATGCGGATTATCTAAATCCGTTCCGCACGTGACGTTAAGCTAAAAGAGTTAACTCTTTTAGTGCTACGATATTGAATACGTAGACTTCGTCTTTCTCCTGTGAAAAGACTAATCAGCAACGTGTATGAGACGTTGACTTAGGATTTTTGGCAAATTCTCAGTCTTCAACGGATTTGATTAGCCTTTACCGACTACCGTTTGAGTCGGGCTAGCATGCGGATTATCTAAATCCGTTCCGCATGTGACGTTGCGCTAAAGGAATGAACTCCCTTAGACTTCGTGCTACAACTTTGAATATGTAGACTTTGCCATTGTCATGGGAATAGGCTACCCAACAACGTGTATTAGACGTTGGTTTATCCCTACTTAGGTTTCGGGATAACATACCCCAGAGTCAGACTCCGGTGTCTTTTTCAATCGGAAAAAGACTAAACCGGCGACGCGTGTTAGGCGTCGACATATCCTTTCTTAGGATTCA
The DNA here is from genome assembly GCA_022839385.1 of Asparagus kiusianus. NCBI lineage: Eukaryota > Viridiplantae > Streptophyta > Magnoliopsida > Asparagales > Asparagaceae > Asparagus > Asparagus kiusianus. Next base: position 9,245 of record BQKN01040425.1, on the reverse strand, counting down.
GGATAAAATTCCCCATGCGTGTGAGGCATGGATTTCGGTGTTATTAATAACAACCTGCCACAATGTTGAATATGCGGACGGGTTTTCTTTTTAACGGTTAAGAACTAACCAGCCGCGCGTGTTAGATGCGGACTTATCCTTACTTAGGTTTCAGGATAAAATACCCCAGAATCGAACTTTGGTGTCTTTTTCAATCGGAAAAAGACTAAACCGGCAGCGCGTGTTAGGCGCAGACTTATCCCTGCTTAGGTTTCGGGATAAAATACCTAAGATGAATCTTAATTTTATAAACTTTGGAAAAAGAGTTGATGTGGGAAGGAAGGATTTTATATTCTATTCCCTGAACAAGGAAGGAAGAATTTTATATTCTATTCCTTGTTTCTGGAAAGGAAGAATTTTATATTCTATTTCCAGTGCAAGAAGGAAACTAGAAGTGGGATTTCCACTCTGAGAATCCGGAAGATCTAGATAAACTTACCTTTTATAGGATTGGTTATCTGATCAAAAGGAGAGTTCTTCGTTTATCGAAGTAAAGTTTCAGCTTTGGTTATAACCATGAAAGGGTTGAACCGAAGAGAAAAAGAAGAGAGTTCCTTCGTTTATCAAAAGGGGACTCCGAATTGAGATTGGACCTTTTTGGTGAACTCACTGTCAACTGAAATTGATCAGTGAGGGATTTTGGTGGTTTGAACTTGGGTTATCCTTTAGAACATTAAGTGTAATATTCTTCAGGGAACTTCCCGATAAATGAGTTGTCCTGAACGTACTAGGTATAGTACTTTTTTAAAAACTTTCCATTTATTGGCATTAATTGCCTGTCACCCTCTAAAGAAATTAGGCGGTAAGCGCCGTTTGAATAGACTGTGTCTATTACAAACGGTCCTTCCCACTTAGGTTCGAATTTACCTTTCTTCTTGGAGGTGAGGATTATTGGTCGGCGAGCAGCAAGGACCAGATCTCCTTCCTTGAAGCTTCTTTGGCGGACTTTTTTGTCAAAAGCCCTGGATATCCTGGCCTGGTAGAACTCGATGTTTTGTTGAGCTTCCAAGCGCTTTTCGTCCAGCCTTTCGAGTTCCTCAAGACGTTTTCTGTGATGTTCTTCGGTCGTCATCTCAGTTGCGAGAGCGATCCGAAGGGAGGGAATTTGAATCTCCAGCGGCAGCACAGCCTCGCATCCGTATACCAGAGAATACGGGGTGGCTCCCGTGGGTGTGCGTATAGTGGTGCGATAAGCCCATAGCGCTTCGCCGAGTTTATCGTCCTAATCTCGCTTATTGGTCTTCACAAGCTTTGACAGGATCTTGATGATCGTCTTGTTGAACGCCTCAGCTAATCCGTTCGCAGCCGGGTAATAAGCTGTCGACGAAACATCCTGAATTTTGAATTTGTCACAAAACCTGATAAAGGCGTTGCTTATGAATTGCGGACCGTTGTCATGAATAATCCGCCTCGGCACGCCGTGTCGGTATATGACGTGATGCTTGATGAAGTTGATGACGTTGTTCGTCTTCACTTCTTTAAGCGGAATGGCTTCAGCCCACTTTGAAAAGTAGTCGGTGATAGCGAGAATAAATCGATCACCTTTGACTGAAGGAGGAAAAATAGGACCGATAATATCCATACCCCATGTCTCGAATGGCCAAGACGTGGTTGATGTGTGTAATCGCTCCGGAGGTTGGTGCATATAATTTGCATGCACTTGACAAGCATGACATTCTCGGGCGTACTCGATCGCGTCACGAACCATTGTTGGCCAGAAATATCCCATTCTTCTGATTCGATCATACAACTTGGGACCAGGCTGATGCGCACCGCATTCTCCTTCATGTGCTTCTTTAAGAACTTCTTTTGCTTCTTCGTTCGAAAGGCATCGAAGAAGCAGATCATCATACCCCCGGCGATATAGCGTACGGGTCTCGGTATTGTAAAAGAACCGCGGAGCTCTTCGCCGAATAGATTCTTTTTCTTTTGCGTCCTCTGGTAAAATGTCGTATTGGACGTAATCAATAAGGGGAAAACGCCAATCTCGGGACTCAGATCCGATTTGGGTTGAGTTCACCTCTTTAGCGTTCTCGTTTTTATCATCCTCCTCTTCAACCTCCATATCGTATATGGGTATGCAGAGCTGGTGTGATCTCACCGTGACCAGCAGTTCAGTTTCGGGCGGCTGCGCGAGTGATACTGCCAGTGCTGCCAGTGCATCCGCATAGGCGTTCTGGAGACGCGGGATATACTCGATATAGAATTCTTCAAAAGAATCTGCCATCCTGACGGCCTCCTGGTGGTATGGAATCAAGTCTGGGTTCCTGACTTCATACTCTCCACGGACTTGGTTGACGATCAATTGAGAATCTCCAAAGGCTTCGAGATATTCAACCCCCAGCTCCTTGGCGAAACTGAGTCCAATGATGAGTGCGTTGTATTCGGCTACGTTATTGGAACATGGGTTCGTCAGTGAATAAGCTCGGGGCATCACATGCTTCCCTGGGGAAACTAAGACAACTCCAACTCCCGAAGTGACCTTAGGACATCCAGGGGTTACTGCCTTATTAACTGCTCTTGAGGCACCATCAAAGTATAACTGCCATACTTGTTGGTGTGACGTGGTATTAACCTCGTGGGTTTCATCTGGTAAATCGTCATATACCTCAACTGTGTCTGTTGTCGGACTTGCCGCCAAAAGATCACAAATCGCTTGTCCTTTGACCGACTTCTGCTGTTTGAAGTGCAGATCATACTGGGACAAAAGAAGGGCCCACTTTGCCAACCGCCAATTCATCGAACCTGGTTGAGTCATGAATACTCGTACCGGATTAACATTAGCGATGACGTAAATCGTCTGGCCAACTAAGTAATGCCGCATTTTCTGTACCGCAAACACCAATGCGAGACATTCTTTCTCGATCATCGGGTATCGAGACTCGGCGCCTATCAAGGTCCGACTTAGGTAATAGACTGCCTGTTCGTGACCATTATCATCGTCTTGTGCTAATAAAGCACTTATCGAATGGTTCATCGCCTTGATGTAAATCAAGAACGGTTTACCTGATTTTGGTGCAACAAGAACAGGGGGATTCATCAGATATGCCTTGATATCTTCGAATGCCTTCTGGCAAGCATCGTCCCAAATAAACGATACGCCCTTCTTGTTTAGCTTAGAAAATGGTTGGCATTTCCCAGAAAGATTCGAGATGAACCGCCTGATGTAAGCTAAACGCCCTTGCAATCCTCTGAGTTCTCTTAGATTCCTCGGGGGTTACAATTCATTTATTGCTTTTACCTTGTCCGGGTCAATGTGTATACCCTTAGTGGTGACGACGAATCCAAGGAATTTTTCGCTGGACATTCCGAGAAAGGATTTTGTGGGATTCATCTTCAACTGATGGCTCCGCATAAGATCAAACATCGTTCTCAAGTCCTTGATGTGATCTTCTTTGTTGCGGCTCTTTACTACCAAATCATCAACGTAGCACTCCACCGTTCTCCTGAGATGTTTCTGGAAAATCTTAGTCATCGCTCGTTGGTATGTAGCACCTGCATTCTTCAGACCGAACGGCATCACCGTGTAGCAGAAGACACCAAGGGGCGTTCTGAATGCTGTATGCTTTTCGTCGTCCGGGTGCATCTTGATTTGATTATACCCCGAAAAGCCGTCCATGAAGGACATTCTCTCGAACCCGCATGTATTGTCGATAATAACATCCGTGATTGGGAGAGGAAAATCATCTTTTGGACATGCTTCATTCAAATTCCTGAAGTCGATGCAAATCCTGATCTTGCCATTCTTCTTCATGACAGGAACGATGTTGGCTAACCAGTCTGGATGTTGTTCCTCTCGGATGAATCCTGAGTCGATCAACTTCTTAACCTCAGCCTCGATGGCTTCCATGATCTGCGGACGAAACCGTCTTTGCTGTTGCTTGACAGGTTTGGCATCCGGCTTGATGTCGAGACGGTGCATTGCCACACTGGGGTCGAGTCCTGGCATGTCTTCATAATTCCAGGCGAAGACATCAATGTATTCTCTGATCAGGGTAATTAACTCTTCCTTTTCATCTGGGGGAAGACTGCCACTGATGAATATGGGCTTTGGATTGGCTTCATCACCCATATTGATTTGGACTACTTCGTCTTCGGTGGGTGGCTCTCTCTGTTCGAACCTATCACCATATTGCATGTTCAGGTGATGGACCCATGGGTCCTCCCACGTTTGCATTTGATCGTCGTCCTCCATTGTAGACGGATCAGCTGTAGTCATGTTCGACATCAAGGTTTTGAACATTTCTCCCAAACTTGTGTCGGAATCCTCAACCGAAGAGTCTGGCAAGTACCCATCCTTAGCTTTGTTAGCAATTTGATCGATGATTTGCCAACCACATTCATCATCTGATGAGACATAGCCTAGGCCTCTCTTGTGACGGTAATAATTATCCAGTTTCCCTTTCGGGACATATGCCATTTTGACTGGGACACGGGAACCTCGATCGAAGTATAAACCTTCTCCGAGTGTAAAGTCGTATCCTTGTTTTTCCATGAGCGTACGCGCTTCCGGACTATACTTTGATAGGTGAAGACCAGATTTGTCATCGTCTTCATCTTCTCTTAGGAAATGATCCGGCAATGGAAGATTTTCTCCTTTACCGTAGATCACTTCTTTTTGTCCTCCTGTTTTGGCAGGAATAATCCGAGTTGTTCCGAAGGAATGCTGGGGGCGTTTCTTCGTTACATACGATGATCGGAGTGGCATACATAAATCGGGAGTATTGTATAATCCTTCTATCACATCACCAAGAGACAAGGAGTACTCTAAACCAGGATTTATTTCAATATCGGCAAGTTGCCAGTTACAACCGCCGTCTGACGACTGTTCGTCATCGAGATTGATTACAAAGGGTACAATGTCATTCAAAACAAAACCACCATTGTAATCGAATCCGGCTTCGGAATCAGCTTCTTCTCCGCTGTCCGTGCCTTGGATCGATGGTTCCGTGTCGGATTCGTTACCATAAAGGAGAGAATCTGTGAAGTAATTCTCATACCCTTTGAATGGTTGCTTATCCGCGACCACCGTCCTAACTCTTCCATCAGTGTCGATATATTTCAAACACTGATGTAGAGTGGAGGGAACTATAACATTACTATGGATCCAAGGCCGACCCAATAGTAAGTTATAGGATGTCTCAGCATCAATCACGTAGCACGTGACCTCCGTCTTTAAATCGCCCATTTGGCACTTTATCCGGATTTTACCTAAAGGTCTTGACCCGCTGGTGTTGAATCCGTAGATGACTGTGCCTATAGACGCCAACTTGCTGACTAGAATGCCAAGGCTGTGCATTAGTCGAAGTGGCATAATACTCACAGCGGAACCCGGATCCACTTGGATTCGGTTGACTTCACTGGAGCCAATGTACCCGACGAAGTATAGGGGCCGATCATGATTTGAATTCTTCGTCTGCATGTCCTCTTTGGTGAAGGTGATGCAGGGAAGGTTCTTAGCCGCCACATTACACTGTTGGGCTAACAATTCTAGCTCCTCAGGTGCTGGCTTGATCCTGGTAAGGAACACCTCTGAATCGGCCAAGGCCTCTTGTAGGGCTTCTCTAGTTTCCTTGGACAACCGTAGTAGCTCGTACAGCGTTATCCGTGCTGGAATATTGGCCAGCTGAGCCATGATGTCGAAAGCACGCGGATTTTTTGAACTCTCCGGTTTGTCTTTTCCAATCGGACGACTGAAACGAGACTGCTTCGGATTCTGAACCTCCTCGGGCCTCTTTTCTTTCTGTTTGTCAACCGGTTACCGTCGAGCATCTTCAACCGGTTTGGGAACTGCAATCACCCCCAGCTCTGTGAGAGTCTTGGCTGGTCCTCGTTTTGTCACCCCCTGCTCAGCAAATTGATCGCCAGGGGATGGATAGTTGAAGTGGTATTCATTTCCACTCCGGGTCGCAAAGACTTCCTGCTCCTCGTCGGAAAGTGGGAAAGCGGGGATTCTTTCGTCATCTTCTCCTGGGATGGCAGAAACTCCGTAACAAGACTTGCCTTTCCCTTTGGACTTCTTCTTGGATGACGATCCGGCCCATTGTTCATCTTCAATCAGGTCGGGGTGCACCCAGAGAATTTCACCGTTTGGGGCTGTGTGAGGCACAAGTCCCTTTTGACGTTGTCCGTGCGGGTCGTCATTCACTGTCTTCATCCCGACTTTGGTAACGCGTTTTGGCTCGAACCAATCTGTAGGTACTGATCCAAAACTAATCGACACCGCGTTTGCTCCCACATTCTTGGCCGGTTTTGGAGTTATGACCCCTACGTCGATCAACGCCTGGATCTTGTCCTTGAGGTGGTAGCAAGACTTTGTTGGGTGGTGGACCGCTCTATGGTACGCGCAGTACTTCGGGTCCGTCACCTTAGTGGCTCCTTCATGATTCACAATCGCCGGCAACTGGATTTTGTTGTTCTCCAACAAGTACTTGAAGATGCCGGGGACTTCATCATCCTTGAAGGAGTAGACTTTGGGAAACCTCGGCTCCGAAGACTTTTGCTTCTGAGGCCGTTGCTGCCAATGCGGCTGCGACTGTTGTGGCGCTCTTTGCTGCTGCTGCTGTTGCTGAGGTTGCAATTGAAATGTCTGGTTAGCATCAACAGCGTTAACATGAGCTTTACCTTTCCCTTTCTGGTTGAAGTTTTGCTTTGGAGGATTCGTTGCCGGTTGGCCTCTCTCCGCCTTCTTTCTTCTGAGGAATCGCTCAGCTTGCTCTCCTCGAACCTTCAAATCCTTCCAGGTCTTGGATGGTGCTGTGCCCATTGCTTCCAACACGTCCAGTGAAAGGTTGTTGTGGCAGGTCTGGAGGATGAATTCCTCAGTGATCGGGTCCCGGCAATTCATCGCCTTGTTCCGGAACCTTTTGACGAAGGTGTCGACCAACTCCCCGTCTTTTTGCTTCTCATCGAGCAGCGATCCGATAGAGATCTCGGTATCATCGTCGAAGAAATTCGCAAGAAACTTGGTCTCCATGTCGTCCCAGCTGTTTATGCTTCCTGGCTTGAGGCGACGATACCAATCGAAGGCAGCTCCGCGAAGAGTGCCGACGAATGACCGCACCATCAGAGGCTCATTACCGGAGATGACTCCCAAGTGCGATTTGAAGTAAATCAAATGCTGAGTAGGGGAACCCATCCCATTAAACGGCGTGAAGTTAATTAGACTGAACTTCGCCGGATATGGGATTGATTCTCACTCTCTTGGGTAGGGACAAGGAATGCCCGTCTTTTTCGTCTCTTGAGCAGAGATCAATGTGTTGATCTTGCTCTCGAGATTTTTAATTTTTAGGCTTTCACCTGTGTCTTCGCTAGCATTCTCGTTACCACCCCCTGGGTTGATGGGAGGGTTGTTAACATTTCGAACCTCATTTGTGTCCTCATCTTCCAGGTTGTTCTGGTTGGGACGACTTGGTTCGCCTTGTTGGTTCCTTAATGCTTGAAGCTGTTGGTCATGCATCTCTCTCATGTTCTGCATAGCCATTTGCATTTCGAACCGAAAGGTCTCCTGTTGTTTGGCCATGGCATCTTCAAGCATCTTGGCCACTTGCTCCGCATTTATCATAAACGCTTCGCGGGGTTGTCCTTCACTGGACACCGTGTTATCAGACGCCACTGCTGAGCCAGCATCTGATTCTTCATCTCCCGAAGGCACTCTTGTTCGGATTCTACCATACGTCGCGCGAATGATAGCCCCGGATTGTAGACGAGTTACGCGTCAGGATATTTCTGGAACCGCCTCGGGATTATCCTGAGCCGATGTTCCTGTGCTGGTCATATTTGCGGTGACCCTTGAATGCTCACCGTCTTTGACCATCTTCCTTCTTCGTTGGAAGCGCCTATGCCTTGGTTTTGGCGTTCCATCGTTGAGTCTTTCAAACACAGATACTCTCTCAGGGACCGCCTTGACGCAGTTGCACTCGGACAGTACCGCCCGAATGAGCTTCGAACAAGGACATGGCGTTTCGAGCCTTCGAGGGCTCCTCTTTCTGGATTTATTCGTACCCCCGGCACGATAGTACAGCTCGTCCGTTTGAGTGGCGGAGCAACCTATCGTGTGTTGGCACGATCTCTCAGGTATAACGTTGTCGTCATCAGATGACAATGTTTCCTTCTGAGGAATAATTGTCTTTTTCGGACCTTCCAGAGTCACACGCCTCGAAATACGCCTTTGTGGGCGTGAATCTTCAGCGGGCTCCTGCACTTCTATGCGCAAAGTTGTGCGCTTGGGTGCCGCGGTTTGCTCCAAGTGTTGAGGGTTGCGGCGACCCCCAGCATGCTGCATTGGTTGGGACTTCTTCACTGGCCCCAAGCGTTCTTGGACTGGAGCTTTACCTCGTTCCTTTGGAAGTGGGCCGAGGCGCTCCAAAACAGATTTTCTTTTCTGGGATGGTCCTGCGGGATCTCCCTGAGCAGTTGCAGAAATTACCGGCTGTCTAGATTGACTTGCCGGAGTTTGAATTTTCGGAGGCTGGGGTTGTCGCTCCTTGGTCTGAATTGTTGCTTCAGACTTTGGCCTCCAAACCTTGCGAGTTGGTGGCGGCTTTTTGACCACCTCCTTCTGCAGCTTCCGACGGGCTTCTTCGGCTTTGGCCCGTGCTTGCGCCGACAACGCGCGCCGTTTGCGGATGCGCTCCTCCAGTGTCGAGCGGTTCCGTTTGACCCGGACCCACTCCATTGTCGATGGTTTGGAGGAACCACCCTTCACTTGCTGTTGAGGCTGTTTGCCTCGTTTGTTCTTCAGATCCGCATGATAACGGACCCCGTCAACGGACTCAATGGCCTTGGCGAATTGCTTCGCGAGGCGTTGACGCTGCCTCTGGCGGGCTCTCTTGGAGAGAGTCACCACGCCTTCAATGGCGGATTTGACCTTCATTGAGGTCGGTAGGGCCTCACTCAACGCAGCTTCGGCGTCGATTGGGGTGAGGTCATCGTTGGTGGCTTCAACTTCATCACACCAACGGACTTTTCTCCTGGAGGAGAACTTCTGGAACTTCTTGGACTTGGGGGAGGAGGTAGATCCGGACGAGGACACGTACTCCTCGTATTTCTGCTGGTCGAATTCATACTCGACCTCCTCCACGACCGGGATCGAGATCCGCGGCTGCGACACTCCGATCTCGGTAGCGAGATCGGTGGCTCCCACTGTGGTCGCCAGATTGTTCGCGGGAAAAGTTGGATCTTTCTTCATTATCGATTCCATTGCA
>BQKN01040421.1:0-10660 GCA_022839385.1 Asparagus kiusianus | reverse complement strand
GGTGTCTCGGTTTTGCCGAGACACCTCTAGGGGTGTCTCCCCCTTAGGTGGTTCCCTCTCTCTCTTCTTTTGTCTTTTTGTCCACTTGTACATGGTCCCCCCTCCTTTATTTTGAATTTTTAAGAGAGAAAAACTCCCCCCCTTTTGCCAAATCCCAAAACCGAGCCTATACCCCCCATTTCGGTTTTTTCTTCTCTTCCTCCCTCTTCTTCCTCAAGCTCACCTCCACCATTGAAGAACCCATCACCCTCTCAAGAGAGTTGGATTTTCCGGCGGGTACCCATTTGCCGGATTTTTCTCCTCTTCCAAACGAGGGTCTTGGCCTCCATTTCCGAGCTCGGAAGAAACTCTCTTGACTTGGGTAAGACCCCTCTTCCATCCTCCTATTCCTTTGTAAAATTTGCATTTTTATGTTTGCAAATAGGCTAGGGATTATGTATGTAATATACTCTTGGGGGTTTGTTGCAAAGAGCCAAAAATTTTGGGGGTTTTTGTGCAAAATGGTGATAGCCGAAATTTGAGGGGCTTATTCGCAAAATGTGGCTGAAATTTTGTGGGGTTTCTTGTGCAAACATGAATGGGACTGAAATTTTGTTGGGTTTTGATTCATACTCAAAAATGTGGGGTGCTTTATGCAATGGGATCAAGGAATTGTTTGGAGGGGGTTATTTGCAAAACAGCCCATATAATTTTCTGGGGTCTAATTTGCAAAATGACCACGAATTTGGGGCTGAAATTCAGAGAGTGTTGACCCCAAACTCTTGATCGAACTTTTGGTAAAGGCACGTGGATGCAAAACCAAAAGTTCGAGGAGGGGCTTTTATGTAAAACTGACCCAATTCTGCAAAAGGACTTATTTGCAAAATTTGATCAAAATTGTGGGATACCGGGATGTTAGATGATCAAGTATGATGACCATAACCCGAATCGCGCGTGTCCTTGACCCGAAATTGGCCCTGAACACGGGGGTATTTTGGGTATTTCACCGAAATTTACCGCGAAAACGATAATTATTGTTTCGTGGGCACGAAACTTGTAGGCTTAATTAGACTTTAACTATAAAATCCCATTTACTTATAGGATTTCAAGTCCAAGTGCTTAATTTCCCCCTTTTAAATTTCGTGTATGTATATTATACCTGATGTTCTGCTCTTTACTGCAGGTTTGCGATGTCTCCCCGCCGATCTCGACCTTCCGGGAGTCACTCTCGTCCGCCGCGTAGCGAGGAGGAGGTTCCCACGACATCATCCCCAGCGACTTCTTTTTATGGGGGTGAGGATTTTGATTTTCTGTATCCCGGATTGACCTCCCGCGGGTCATGAAGGAAGAACCGATACCCCTCCCGCGGGGGTTAAGGTTTCAGACTTGTTTTGCTTAGCCAATTCAAGTCTTTGGGTATATTGGGGCGATCTCGTGTTGCCTTACACTTTATAGGTCGGTATATGTTATCACGTGATTTATGTGATTGTGTACCGTCCTCCCGGTGTAGGGCACTCGAAATCGTCTTCGCCAATTATCCCGCGAACAATCTCATTTTGCTTTTATGAGATAAGTGTTCTGATCCCATCCTTGTGCTTTGTTGCAGTCAATTTTCCTGGTGGTAGCTTCCCTGCTCACGCGAACACCGGTTGTAGCCGCGAGGTCTTTTCTTCGGCTTTTACTAGGCCAGCAGTTGGTCCGTTCCCGCAGTTTGACGGGGACCGTTCAGACGAGTCCAGTCGCCTGATACGGGATGGGGGGCGCCACTGTCTACGCCAGCTCCTCACCGACGCTACTTTTACTGCGGATGCTATGTCCACCCAGGCTTTGAAGAAGCCGGCTTTCTTGTTCGGGGATCATGTGGAGGATCCCGACATATTGACTCTCCCAGAGGAGCATTGGTTAACTCTTGAGGAGAGTGCCCTTCTGTATATTCCTTCCATCCCTCGCCATCACTCCTTTACTCATCTGGAGGGGCAAGGTGTGGAGAGATGGATGTCCTGGAAGCTCACTGATGACGCTGTACGGGTGCAGTGTGGGTACATTTCTCATGGAAAGACCCCTGGTTCCGGCGGATATCATCCCGTTCGTGGCTTACGACCCGGGATCATGGGTCTTGGCGCCGCGCCCCCAGATGAGATGTTTACAGTTGCTTCTACAGTGAGGAACCGCTTGGCTCTCCTTGGGAGAAGGCTTCCTCACCCGGAGTATCGATGCTATGGTTGGGCTTCTTCTTTACCCAAGGGGTGGTGGCCCCGTATGACCGGCTACGTTTTGGGCCGCTGGGAGGAGATTTTGAAGAGCAGTGGCCTGTATGTGCCTATACGGGCTACTATGTATGGACTTCCCGTCAGCTGCCGCCATTTCTTGGCATTGTTGGAGACGTACATGCCGGATAGCAACACCTTCCTGACTGGTGATGGAGAGTTGGGGTTGGCTCTCCACGAGATGCATCAGGTTTCTGGTCTCCCTATGGGAGATTACCCTTACCAGGAGTATTTCCCTTCGAACCAGCAGTTGTGGATGTTGAAGCAGGATGATCCCGATATGTATGCCACTCTCTGGGACCTCACTTGCCATTATCATACCTCATTGACCCTGATTTCCCCCCCGGCGAAGACAAAGAGGAAGATTAGCTTGAAGCAATTCGCTACTTATTTGTTCCAGAACTTGGAGGGTAGCTCTAGCGACCTTGTTTGCGAGCTAGATATTTTGACTGTCACTGCCGTTAACGAGTTGGTGGAGAAGAGCGGGGCCCAATCCTATACCCTGGCCAGCGCTGAGGGAGCTTTCCCCGCGGGGACCAAGTTTCGCTCGTTCCTCCGCCGTGCGCAGAAGTCTATCGAGCCTAGGTCTCTGTTGGCAGGATATCTTGCTCTCTGGTTGAAGAAGTGTGTTGTTCCTCATCAGTCTTCGGATGCCTTACCTCTTGAGGTGCTTTTTCCCGCGGTTCAGTTAGCTTATGGGAGAGAGCTTTCTTTGCTTCCGGCGATGGTGGCTAGCATCCATTGCGGGCTTAGGAGCGTGGTCTGTAGCTTTACTCAGGTGGGTCCTGAGATATCTACCGAGCTTATCTGTCCTAAGGTCGAGCTCCCCTACGCATATCTGATGGCGTGGCTCGTTCTTCACCGTCCTGGGCTGATGTCAGCGCCTAGTGCTGTTGATGTTCCTGTTCCATATCTGCAGCTGTTGGAGAAGAGTAGATGGCTCGGGAAGAAATTCGAGGATGTTCAGCAAGAGCTTCAAGTCCGCAAGGGCTGGGAGTTCTTTAAGTGCTTCCCTCAGTTTTCGGGCCGATATGGCGACGTGTTGATTGATGAGGAGAAGCCCCGGAGTAACCGTACCATTCTCGACATCGGCTGTTTTCGTTGGTTGATTAACATCCGTGTCGGGTATCTTGTCTTCCGGGTGAAGAACCGATGCTATATGGAGCCTTACCTCCCTTGCCGCTTTGCTCGTCAGTTCGGCTATGACCAGTTATATATCGGGAACCCCAGCCGCGGTTTGAGGGTTGAGGGAGGACTAGTTGACGGCGTGCGAGCGTGGTTGTGGACCATGGCGGGCTGCACTGGAGCCCGCTTTGCTCTTCCCTCTTATAGGCGCAAGCCGATGATCACTTTTCTTAGTTGCAAGTGGCTTCTTTCTGCTTATGAATTCATAGGCGTGAAGAGCCTTTCAGAGTTGGAGTCCGATCACTCAGTGCAGGCCGCCATGATGGCTGCTCGTAAGGCTGCGATTGCTCGGAAGCAGAGGAAGAGGCGTGGTAAATCCTCCCTCTCCAGCAGAGATGATGCAGGGTCTCTCCCTATGGATGACGAGGTCGAGACTCCTGATGGGGAGTTTGCGGATATAGACACCGACCAAGGAGAACTCGGTGCAGGTTTGTCATATACCCTTTGATTTCCTTTCTTGAATCCAGCTGGCATTTATGAATGTCATCATTTCAGGTAGGACCTCTGGTGATCGTGAGCCACTCGCTTCTCACTTCACGGGCTCAGGGCCTGATGACCGAGCTACTATGAGTAATAAGCATGCGCATGATCGACCTGTGGGTTCTAGGAGAGCTGGTGCTTCGAAGAGGAAGAAGACTGCTCACAAACCACCTATCGACCAGCGTTCGTGTGGAGCGGACTTGAACGACATTGCCAGTGGTGAGGAAGATAATACCCTTTTGAACGCATTCTTGTTGCTTTGGGGTGATTTACCTTTGGGATTCATAATCACGTTTTGGATTTGCAGGGATCTTTGAAGGCGGTGAGCTTCCCCCGGCTCCGGCGTTTCCTGGATCCGATCACATGGATTGCTTTATGCAAGTAATGTGCGATGCTCTTCATGATGGTTCCTTAGGCATTGACCTGAACATTGATCTGGAGCCGGCGAACAGCGTCGATCGCACCATCCCATATTCAGGTATATCTCTATTCAAGGATATCATTCTTAGGAATTCTGTGCTTTGCTTTCTCTTTTGTGCATCTCTCCAACCCTCTGGTTGTCTTGCAGATGCTGCCAGAGAAGAACTAGCTGAGGATAGAGTCTTTCCAGATGCGGGCTTCGGGGTACAGGAGCATGCTCCTGTTCCCGGCTTCTCGAGGCCTGATGCTGGATTACTGGCCGATATGTTGGCCGAACAAACTCCGGAAATACCTATGAGACCACTCTTTGGGAGTGGCTCATTCACAGGTATATATCCAATCCCGCTTTTCTTTACTTGCCTAAATTTTCATTTTGGCTAATAAGAAAGCTTAACTGTAGGACCAGGCGATGTGCCTGATGCTGCTACAGCTGCGGGCGTTTTCCGACCTCCACCGAGTAGTACGACTGATTTGCCCACGAGGGTTGACACACCCCCTATGACCACTCCTGTCGTTGCTTCGGATTCTGTCAGATCTCAACCCGAGGGGACTTCTGCCGGCACAGGTATGCCTCGAACTTCCCCTTCAGATTTTCTGACTATTTTTGATGGTCCCTTAGCTTCTTGTATTGTCGCTTTCAGGACCTCGATCTTCTCTTTATGAGCATGTCCGCGCTCTTTTGGTCGATACTGATCCAGACCGAGACGTTTTTCGTATGGACCTGGGATATTTCACGACCTTCTATAATGGCATGATCGAGAAGCTTCTTCACAGGGGATGCTGTTTCGATCAGTTCAGGCGTTCCTTCTCTCGTCATATGATGATGATGAGGGAGGAAGGACATCCGGAGCTGGCCGATTCTTTCACTGCTGAATTCGCTGCCCTGGAGTCAGAGGTTCGAGAGCTGAGGGAGCTGAAGACTGGTGGAGCTTCCTCTTTTGCATCTTCTCAGGTGGAGGATAGGTTGGCGCAGTGGCGTGACCTGAGATCTTCCATTAGCAGCGAGCTCCGATCACGTGAGCATACTGTCGGACAGCTGATGGCCGCTCTGGCGAGGAAGGACACCAGCAGAGGCGAGTTACTCAGCTCCCTAGATTCCACTCGTGCAGAGATAGCTAGGCTGAAGGAGGCCTTGGGACGTGCCGAAGAGTCTGCTGCTATAATCACCGAGGACCTGGTTGGATTGGAGCGCTCTCGTGAGTGGACGCTCGACAAGCTGGGAACAACACAGGAGGGGTTGATGAAGCTGCGAGCTGAAGCCGCGGAGGTCTTGAGCAGTTCTGAGGATTCTGTCCGAGCTAGCTTGCAGGCGGAGTTCGAGCAGAGCCATGTGGACAGAATCTCCGGTTTAGAGTCTCGTATTCTTAGTCGTCAGCTGCCTTTGGGTTGACGACCCTGTTGTTGTATGCTTTCATCTTGATCTATTATAAGAGACTCTGCATTTGCTTTTCTCCTGATGTTTCTTCATAGGATTTTTGGTACACCCTCCAGCCCTAAACCGGCTATACGTGTTAGGTACAGACTTTGGGATTATTGGCAAACCCCCAGCCCTCAACGGGTTTGACTTGCCTTTACCGATTGCCGTTTGCATCGGGCTAGCATGCGAATTGTCTAAATCCGTTCCGCATGTAACGTTGTGCTAAGAAAATTGCTTCTCTTAGACTTAGTGCTATGACGTTGAATACATAGGCTTCGTCTTTCTCACGGGAAAGACTACCCGGCAACGTGTGTTAAGTGTTGACTTCATCCCTGTCTTTTCTAAAAGCAAAGACAGGGGAAAGAGGGAGAGGAAGAATTTTATATTCTATCTCCTGATGCTGCAGAGGAAGAATTTTATATTCTATCTGCAGCTGAAAAGGTTCCAACGACCGTACCTTCAGTCGGTTTGGTCATTCGGATCTGAAGAGGAAGAATTTTATATTCTATCTTCAGCAGAAAAGGAAACTCGGGGTGGGATCTCCACCCCCAGAATCCGCAAGGTGAAACTAGGAGTGGGATCTCCACTCCGAGAATCGAAAAGATTCGGATAATCCTAACTGTCGTAAGGTTTGATTATCGAATCGAAAGGTTCAAACGACCCTAACTGTCGTAAGGTTTGGTCATTTGACTCTGAAGAGGAAGAATTTTATATTCTATCTTCAGCAGGAAAGGAAACTCGAGGTGGGATCTCCACCCCCAGGATCCGACAGGTGAAACTAGAAGTGGGATCTCCACTCCGAGAATCGAAAAGATTCGGATAACCCTAACTGTCGTAAGGTTTGGTTACTGAATCGAAAGGTTCAAATGACCCTAACTGTCGTAAGGTTTGGTCATTTGAATTGAAAGTGGAACTCTCGTTCATTGGAGGAATCGAGAGGGGATTTTGGTTGTGGTCCTAACTGTAGTAAGGTTTGACCAAGTGGGGAGTGTGAGAATGATCATAACCGAAAGAAGGTTTGATCACTCGATTTGTGGACCTCTCGTTCATTGACGGAATCGAGAGGGGAATTTGGCTTTGGCCCTAACTGTCGTAAGGTTTGACCAAACTGGAATGGTGTGGTGGAGACTATGAGTAGCTAAAAACCACTGAAAGTTCTGCGAGGGGAGAATCAATGATTAGATCTCATCTCAGCAAAAGAGAATTCGACTCTGTTAAACAAGAACATTCGGACTTCGAATATTGATTTCTTGTTCATCAGCGACCGGGTGATCCCTAAGAATACCCCGATGTGGTATTCTTCCGGGAACTTCTCGGTATCTCAATTCTTCTGAGAATACTAAGGATAGTATCTCTTCAGAAATTTGCCATTTATTGGCATCATAAGCCGGTCATCCTCTTTGGAGACTAGGCGATATGCACCGTTCGAGTAAACTGTTTCTACTACGAACGGTCCTTCCGCTTTGGGTTCAAACTTATTGAAAATCATCAGGAGACTGGTTCAATAAGTAGTATTGGTCTCGGGTTATCCTTAAGAATATTACGTATAATATTCTCCAGGAACTTCCCGTTAGATACAAAGGAACAGTTTATACTCATATTCCCGTTGGAGTCTTGAAAGAAGCAGTTTATACTCATATACTTTTTCGGAGTGTCGCTGGTTGCTCTCATTCGGTTTGTTCTGCGATTGAGACGCCGGCTTCAATCAAGGCCTGGATGCTTTTCTTTAAAGCAAAACAGCCTTTGGTGGGATGAAGAATCCTCCTGTGGTACCCACAATATTTTGGGTCTGAAATCTGATTGGCTTCCTCCTGATCTTTGACGGGTGGGAGCTTGATTTTGTCATTTTTCAAAAGATATTCAAGGATGCCTGGAACATCTTCGTCTTTGAAGGAGTATCGCTCCCGTAGTAGTCGCCGCCATGACTGATTAAAATCCGCCGACCTGGGCCTGAACTCCGGTTGACTTCCCTCAGCTTTCTTTCTTTTGGGATAACGCCTGACGGGGGAGGTGACAGGTTCGACCTCCCTCTGGTTCTCTTCACTTCTCGCCAGATGATGTTGAAAAGAAGGAATTGAGCCACCCCCAGCGTCATCGAAAGGCGAGGTCACACCACCCCCAGTGTTACCGAGGGGCGAAGTCATACCACCCCCAGTGTTGCCGAGGGGTGAATCAGTTTTGATGACCATATCTAGATTCGGACCGTTGTCACTCGTCCTATTTGGAATAGGCATGATTGGCATAGTGTAACAACTAGACTCCAATTGACGTTCTTGAATCTGCAACTCTTTTATTTGTTGCATGGCCGCCTCCATCTTAGCATCAAATACTTCTTTCTGCTTGATTAGCGCTTCTTGAACAATTTGAGTGAGTTGGTCAGGAGTGATGGTGAACGCCTCTCTTGTGCCTTTTGAAAGCTGTGATAACTCTTGTAGAGTTACTTTCACTGGGATGTTAGCCAACTGGGTCATAACATCGAAGTGGTATGAATCATCTGAATTTCCCGGTTTATCTCTTCCAATCTGCTGATTGGCTCGAGACTGAATCGGGTTTTGAACATCTTGGCGCAGGGGCTCCTGTTGGGTCCTCTCAACAGATGTGGGGATAGTTGTAATTGTTCCCGCCCCAACCAGTCGACCGTACTCGTTCCCGTCTCCGGTGGCGAAGACTGGCTCCTTTTGGTGGATGGTCAGCGTTGCGACTTGTTGGTCGTGCGTCTCCCTCACTTGTTGCATGGCCATTTCCGTTTCAAACCTGGGACCTTCTTTTCGCTTAGCTAGGGCCTCTTCAAGTAGCTTATTTACCCGTTTGGCCCTAATCATAAGCGATCCATAAGGTTGCCCGATGTTAGAAGCTGCGTTATCAAACGCTGCTGCTGGGCAAGAGTCTGAATCAGTATCCGTCGTCCCTTCTTCTAGAGAAAGCTTCTTTGGCACCCTTCGGTAGTCCTTCCGGCTGATGGCTCCCGTTCGCAACCGCGTCATGTATGGGGATGCCTCGGCAGGCGGATCCGGGCTGAAGTATTGGGATAATCCCTTTCTGAATTTCTTTGTGTCATGCACATACTCTTTTCGGGTTTTTTCCATACCCCCAGCTCTATAGTACAGCTCGTTAGTTTGGTAACTGGAGCAACCTATAGAGCGTTGGCATGTGTTCCCCTGTATGATACCATCCTCATCAGATGAGCGTGGTTTCATTTGGGGATGTGCTGCTTTGTTAGCCTTCTCAAAAGTTGCCCGTTCAAATTTACGTTTTTGTGAACATAGAAATTGAACGGGCTCTTTTACTTCGACTCGCAACCCGATGCGGTCGGTTATAGGGGTTTCCCCTTTATCATCTTTCTTGGGGGAGTTGATTCGACCCCCAGTCTGATTTGCAATTTGGGGACCTTTCAATGGTCCCAATCTTTCCTTGATGGGTACCTTACCTCGATTCACTGATAAGGGACCGATGCGACCCTTCAAAGGAAAGCTGGGTTTTGAATGATCCCCTTTGTTACCTGGCTCCGTTGAAGGCACTGGATCTGGTTTTGAAGGAATTTGGGCAGTAACTCTACCTTCTTGCGTTTGAGGCACTGGTTCTGGCTTTAGCAACCACGCCCACGAGCTTTTGGCACTAACCTCTTCATTCGTTTCTGTTTTGGAGGAGGAGTGAATTGTCCGGAGTTGCTGCTCTTGGCGATATCTGGATTTTAGGTCTACGTTGTAGCGGACCCCATCCATTGATTCAGCGACTTCGGCTCGTTGTAGAGCAAGGCGTTGACGCCGTCTTTGGCGGGCCCTCTTTGACAGAACTGGAGTTGCATCTTCCATCGCCTTTGTGTAGGGAAAGAGAGCTGGAGTTGAAACACCGACCATGCTGATCGACACGGGGTCGTTGCTTGGTGTGGATGTAGCAACAGCGACGGGATCTTGGGTCTTTGAGTTGGAGATCCCGTGAACCCTTCGGGGAGATTGAGTCTTCCCGCGCCGGTTTGGAGAGGCGGACCTCGAGGAGGAGGAAGAGAGGTACTCTTCAAACTTCTGTTGGTCGAACTCGTATTCGACCTCTTCATTCACCCGGATCTTGAAGGCCGGTTGCGTCACGACGATCTCGGCGGCGAGATCGTTGGCTCCCACTGTGGTCGCCAGCTTGTTTCCGTCGAAAGTTGCTGTTTTCATTGATTTGAAATCTGTTACAAACAAAATGAAAACAAATGATTACAACTCTCTCGAAAATAAACACGAGAGCCCGGTTTGGTGCGGTCTCGCTTGCGTGGGTTGTTGGCCTGTGACGGGGATGTTGATATCCGTGGACCGCCGACTCTTCAAGATCCTTTCCGGTAGAATCCGGCAGAGTTTCGTCTATCCGCGTAGGATATAGAAACAGAACCTCGTCGATCCGCGCAAGATCTAGAGGTTATAAGCGTATATCTCGGCTAAAACGAGATAATAGCTCTTCTTAGTGTCACCGCAAAGGAGCAACACTAAGGAAAAGGGGTGAATGACGGTGCAGACTCCTCGATCCGGCAGGGCTTCGCCGCTCTCTTGAAAACTCTGACTCCTCGCTCCGGCAGGGCTTCGCCGCTTCACACAAGAGGAATCCTTGGCTAAGATAATTCAGCCTTGAATTCGGAGCCAAGAGAATGGAGGTTAGGGGCCTCTATTTATAGGCAAATGAGAGAAGGGGGGGGGGAAAACCACCTTGGAGACACCCCATGTGGGGTGTCTTGGCCATTGGCCGAGACAACCCCTTGGGGGTGTCTCGAGCCAGCCAAGACAGGTTTGGGTGTCCCCGGTTCAGCCCGGGGCCGTGCCGTTGTCCCGCTGTTGACTCGCCGTTGACTTTTCGTCCGAACTCGGATTTGAGTGATTTCGGATGCGTTGGAATCGTGACGGCGAGCTCTGTAGGCCCCGATGGTTGGATTATCTGT
>BQKN01040412.1:0-11793 GCA_022839385.1 Asparagus kiusianus | reverse complement strand
ATAACACGAGGTTGATCAAGCATGGTAATTTTTGCAAACTGTGACCTTCATTCATGATAATCGATCTTCATCAATTACTAATTTGTTTTTACGCAAAGACCAAATGGAATTGCTACTAATATTCATGTTAGCATGAACTCAGTTCAATAGTTGAGGCACTTAACCAGAGCATATATATTAACCTGAACAAAATCAATGCCCAAAATCGGAGCTCAAACAGATCTAAGCTTAACTAGTCCA
This sequence comes from Asparagus kiusianus, assembly GCA_022839385.1. NCBI lineage: Eukaryota > Viridiplantae > Streptophyta > Magnoliopsida > Asparagales > Asparagaceae > Asparagus > Asparagus kiusianus. The sequence goes on along the minus strand of BQKN01040412.1, from coordinate 11,553 downwards.
ACCAAATCCACATGTCAGAGCTCAAAATCGGAGAAAAAATAGTGCTCAAATCGGAGGAAGAGCTGAATATCTCAAAAATATTAGGCATTTAGGGTTTTTTACCTGAGTAGCGCCCAAATTTCTCAAGAACAGCTATCGTCAGGCCAAATCCCCAAATCAACCGCAAGAACAAGAACAGCGATCGTCAGGCCAAGAGCTCCGAAACCCTAACAGGGGAGGATCTCGTTGAAGGAGGAGGAAAGGCAAGGGCATGGGAAGGGGGAAAGTCTGGGGTTGTTTCCACCACTCATCGAAGCCAGAAACTAAAAGAGCAGAGCGAATAACGGATAGATAGGTGCCACTCAACGAACTAAAGGAAGGAGGCGGGAGAAATTGGAGGGAGAGGGAGAACGCCGAGCGGTGATCGTAAACCTAGAGGAGAAAGGAGAAGGAAAGAGTGATTGGACAACTTTGATCACTTTCTAGCGATTTCGGCTATTTCAGGACGGAAAGACATTTTCCTCCAAAGCTCACGTGGCAACGATTTTCCAGCCCCCTTTCGTTTCTGCTTTGAACGAACCAAACAACCGTAAATATTGAAAACTGACACAAACCCCCTTGTCAGTTTTCATTTTAAGCTTTTCTTCACTTTCAGCCCTTTTTTTTGCGAAACAAACAGGCCCTTAAGATCTCTCTTCTTCTCAAGATCCCACTCCTCCGTCGCCAACGAGGATCCCGACCACTGACACCGCAAGCTATCCATCATCGACCCTTACAGCTTTGATCCATCTTCGTCGACACTCCTTGATTGTCTTCGCTCCGTCGTCACCCCCTATGGCCAGAATAAGAAAGCTCATCATCGTCTTCACTCCGACAAGGAGCCTGCTGACCGCAAGCTCAACGTCTGCAGCCTCGGCTAAGAGACCAGTACTGACCCTAAGTCCTTCTTCATCATCCGATTTTTGTTTCTTTTTCTAATTAATTTCTCTCTCATTGCAGACTGCGCAAAATCTCAAGGTCCGTTCTTTTTCCTACAAATGAGTGTCTTTTAATTCTTCAAACTACATTGGGTTCGTTATGCTTATTACTTTCACTTGTGTGTTTGGTATGCCCATCAAGTGTTTGTTGATATGCCTAGCTCTCAATTATCCGGTAGAATTTACAATTCCTGTGAAAATTGATGGTAACTATTTTCTTAATTTTTACTTCTTTAGATTAGTGTTTCACGTGTCATCGTTATATTATCAAGATCAAATAGAAAATATCCAGACTCCATTTTCTCTTTAGTCCAAATCTGGTGAAGCTTTGTTGCATCCTAATCAAATATATGACAAGATTGAATTTGTAATAAAATCATCAGCTTCATAACTAGTTGGTTATCTTGTTGAAGATGCTGGGAACTGAAAATGATTTTCTAAACAAGTTGTTGGAATAGTAGGAAAGATCAACTTTCTTATGATAGGCCTTGGGGATTAGTTACTTTAATTGGCAACATAAGCAAAATAAAAAGAAAATTAGTATAAAATTTTGCATTGCATTGGCAGAAAACTTGGTACATAGAAATTGTTCTTCCCATACTTTCATACATGCAACCTTAAGAATTCGTGTAATGCTAGTTAGGAATCAACCAAGGGGACAATAACTACGGTGCATTAGTCCTAATTTCTTTTACATGTGAAATTTATGTTAATAAAACTAACCTTAAGTATAAATGAATAAACAATAAATTAATGAAATAAATAAGCGCAGGAAATGTGGTAGGTGTACTCATGTGTACATTTCCAAATTCATGTATCTTAGCTTGAACAACTTCTTTTTTGTTTAAGGATGTTTCCCAAATTCTGGGGAATTGGCTTTGGGTGTGACGTCTAATGAATTAAGCCCAAAGTTTATAAACCAGAAAAATGAAGAATCCTTAGAATTAGACAATTAATGTCTTTAAACACTCCTGCACCATACATGCACTCTCTATTTTTTACAATAACTGCTGGTGTTATAAGACATTTATATATTCTATGTGACATATACACTTTGTCGGTAACATATGCGTGTCTCATGTGATATTTATACATTTTGTGTGACATATACTCCTTATTAGTGATATATGCTGGTGTTATGTAATATTTATACATTATGTGTGACTTATACTCATTATTTGTGATAATTCATCATTTTCTGTGATGCGTAGATGTTATCTGTGATGTTTTTGTATCACCTGTGACTTCTACACATTCAATGTGATACATAAACTTGTTTGTTACTGTATATGACAGTTACTTTACCTTTTCTCTATTTAGATACGATTATGGCATATATGCATATTTATACATCAAAGCGATTCTAGAAGGAAAGGAGGTCATGGACATTGAAGCTTTACAAACAGAGTCTGAAATGTTAAGGGTAGGACTTGCTGCTCAAATTATATGTGAAGGTCGAGAATTAAAAAGCTGTGATTGAAGTTAGATGTAGATAATCCTGAATATCTTTTATATTTTGGAGATAATAATATCCAATTGATTAAGTAGAAGCATTAGACACACACATACAACATAATTCTATGTTGGATATGACTAATTTCTTTGTAAATTTTGAGACTTATGGTGACAATGATGAAATGTGCATTTGTGATTACTCCATAAACTTTTCTTTAGCAAATTACATAGAATCTGGAGGTATAAAGCTTACAAATATTAGAGTTAATACTAATAAGTCATACAAACAAATTTAACACATAAATGTCACAACAAAAATGATAAAAATAACATATAATAAACAACAATCCCCAAAAGAGCTTTAATTCTGCTAAGAAATGTTAGTCTTAGATAGGTTCAGTGTATGTGGCTCGGTTATGTCCATCAGTGTGACTGTGACGCCCCTGAGTTCACACAATGCTGCAGTCCGAGGTAAAACCAGGAATGTCAAACCTGTCATGCACCACACCGTGCAATAACATGTTTCACCATCATAATTACTATCTCTCTAGTTGAGTCAACAATAGGTGTATGTACAAAAGCAAGTAAAAGATAATACAAGAGATATATGATAAAATAATAGAGATAAAAATGATATTTTATCATCCAATATACAAAAATATAAAGTGAATCTCTGAAATAACTAGTCTGGAGATCTCAACAAGTCTCAAATACAGAATATCTGATAACAAGAAATAAGGCACATAACCTTTACAACTTCTAGAACATAACTCTCAAATGTCTAAACAAAATGTCTACAGTGGTGCTCCATAAATAAAATAAAACTACAAATGAAAAATGAACGCTAATAAGTATCGCCATTAACCTGTGACTCTCCGTGTACTTGGCTCGTTACCTAAAATGGGAGGGGACAACGAGCGTCAAAGCGCTAGCGAGCAACATCACAACCAACCCTAAGGGAGAGGGCTCGTTGCATATAGAAAATACAGTTAATACATATATACATGAAATCATTGATCCTAACAATAAGAGGATTTTACTATTTAGGAAATTATAACACGAGCATATGTACGTTGAGCGAAATAATCCAAACAAGGAAACCCTCATATATATACCTTATATCTCAAATTGTAAATCCCTAAATACCAAACCCAAGATCTAATACAAGAACAATAATATAAAGAAGACTAACCCATCTTAGAACTCAAATACCGTGTCATGTCAAAGCCCACATAAGTGTCATGTCCAGCCTCTGTAAGTGTAATTGTCATACTCAAGGTTTAAATAAGTGTCCAATACATGGACTAAGACTAGGTGTAGTGGATGCCCAACACATGGACTACATATATAAATTGTCCAACACATGGACTGAATGATGAATGTCCAACACATAGACTAAATATAATGAATGTCCAATACATGGACTGAATATGATGAATGTCCAACACACGGACTGCACATAATAATTGCCCAACACATGGACTGAATGAAATGTGTAGAATATCGATGAGATATATGAAAAGGATGCATATACACTAATTTCACACGTGTCTCGGTGTGCAAATCTAAACTCATGTCCACAAGCCATCTCACATATGAAGATACATAATAAATAATAATTTCTAACGCCAAATATTTGAGGCGACTCTTCGTTCATATTAAAGTACACAACAAAAGTAAACTTGCACAAACTGTGCCGGTGATCAACCGAAACAGGCAGAAACCCTTCACAGGCTTCTGTCTGCTTCGAAACAAATCTAGAAGTGATATCATTATTTTTTAAGCATAATATTACTAATATCAACATATATGAAACAACATAAAACGAAATATTAGCATGTAAATATATCGCCGAAAGCCTAAACGTTTATATACACATGTTTAAACATTTTAAAAGCAAAAACTTGTGATTTAATTCATAATTAATAAATTTCAGATCTGAAATTTGTTAAGGTTACTATTGTAATCAATTAAAAAATTATGGTAATGTATTCTCACTTCATAAGTTATAAAAATCTATCTTTTGTGCACTAAAAAAATATGTTTTAGGCTCGAAAAATCCGAATACAACTTAATAAAACATGCAAAATAAAAGGGTGCAGAGTTGGGCAAGATGTTACTCGCCTCAGATGCTGAAAAACTCCTGCCACGTGAAAGAGAACTAATCCCCTTTGCTGCACTGCACAAAACCCGCTGAAAAATCCTCCGAAATCCCTTAAAATCGCCAAAGTAAAGAACTAGGGTTTGAGAGAGGGGAAAAGAGGCTTCTAGGGTTTGGAACATAGGAGAAAAGAAGTGTTTTTCATGTTTAAACATGTGTAAATATGACAGCAAACCCAAAAAACTACAGCCCAAAACCCGAAACCCGAAACCCGAAACTGGAAAATTCAGTCTGACTAGAAACATACTCTTCGGTATTTTGGCTGTAACCTTCGCATCCAATCTCAGAATGAGGTGATTAAAGATTTGTTGGAAAGTTGCTAAAGTTATCTACAACTTTGGTCTTTTAAGTTTTTTATATTCACAACGTATCAGTGTGTAAAATACAAAATCTCTCCACTGGTCATAAATTTTTAGATTTATACATCGAGCATGATTTGTGCATTTGCTCTCATATATACATATACATTGAATTGATCTCAAATCAATTCCTAGCATACTCAAACATCATAATATGTTATTTATAAATATATAACATATTTATTATTATTTATTATAAAATATTCAAATTTTTGGGGTTTTACATTCTTCCCTCCTTAAAAGAATTTCGTCATTGAAATTCAAAAATCATACTTAACTGAAAGATAGTATTAGAAAGCATGTCGAGGGTGAAATCCAACCCGCATATACACATCTTGTAACATTAAACTCTTGATAAGCATATAAGGATATTTATACTTAACAATCCAGAATGACTATATTCCCACTCAACACTTAATCAAATGGAACTAGTACGTCGGGCAAAAAATCCAAACAAGGAACCCCCCATATATATATCATATGTTCCAAAAGATTAAGAATTAAGCAGAAATATCCTCGTTCTAGCGTTAAATATAACCATACAAATAATCACACACATAAATAAATCCATTTTCTCAATAGGTGCATGTAGTCACGCTGCATAACATCTTCGTGCTCCCGAGAATCATCCTCGATGTCTATACTTAACCATCTAAAATATAAATACCTCCACTTAACCCCTAACTAAATGAAATAAGTACATCGAGCGAAAAATCCGAACAAAGGAACCCCTCATATATATACCATGTGTTCCGAGTATTTAGGAGTTAAGTGTTAATACCCTCATTTTAGTGTTAAGTATAAACATCACCATACATGTAATCCATAAGTCATATATAAGTCATACAAAAATTTAATTTAGCTGTTCAAACATGTGTGGGTAGTCACGACGCATGTCCTCTTCGCGCTCTCGAGAAATCTCCTCAAAGCCTCTTCGGTTCCACTGAACTTTCACCAAAGGAATTACCTTGTTTCTAAGTCTCTTATACTCTCCGACAAGTATACCAACTGGAATCTCAATAGTAGTCAAATCATCCTGAATCTCAATCTCTGATGCAACCAATACGCGCTGTTACTCCTCATCATGTAAGTGCTTCTTGAGCATAGAAACATAAAATACATTGTGTATACTAGACATCGATGCTAGAAGATCTAGTCTGTATGACACGACTCTAATGCGCTCCGAAATATGGAAAGGTCCAATATACCTCGGTGCAAGCTTTCCCCGCCTTCCGAATCATTGAACGCTTTTCATGAGCGATACCTTCAGCATAACTGAATCTCCAACCTGAAACTCTAAAGGTCTTCGTCTCTTATCTGCATAGCTCTTTTGCCGATTCTGAGCGGCTAGAATCCGCTCTCTGATCAATGCTACCTTTTTAGTGGTATGCCTCACAAGCTCTGGCCCAAGCATCAAGCTATCCTCCGGTTCTGCCTAACATATCGGTGATCTACAGGTTTCCTGTATAATGCTTCGTACGGGGTCATACCAATTGTCGCTTGATAACTATTGTTATAAGCAAACTCTATCAGTGGAATATGATCCTCCCAGCTGACTTGAAAGTCAATGACACAAGCCCGCAACATGTCTTCCAACACCTGATTTATTCTCTCTGTCTGACCATCCATCTGTGGGTGGAATACACCGTTGTATGATAGTCTGCTGCTAAAAAAAATCCTAGAAACTCTTCCAGAAGTGCGAAGTGAACACTGAACCTCAATCTGATACAATTGTGTCCGGAACTCTATGAAGTCGAACTATCTCCCAAACAAATATCCTCGCATACGTCTCAGCTGTGTATGTAGTCTTCACTGGAATGAAATGTGCTGACTTCGTCAACCGGTCCACTATCACCCAAACAAAATCATTCCCCTTCCTCGACTTTGGCAACCCTACAATGAAATCCATAGAAATATTCGTCCACTTTCACTCTGGGATGGGTAAAGACTGAAGTATTCTTACCGACCTCTGATGTTCTACCTTCACCTCCTGATAGGTAAATTACTTAGCTACATACTCTGCAATCTTTCTACGCATACCACTCCACCAGAAGTGTCTCTTCAGGTCCTTGTACATCTTAGTGGTCCCTGGATGTATTGTGTACCAAGTACGATATGCTTCATCAAATAACTCCCTCTTTAACTCGGTACTGGATGGCATAACCAGCCCACCCTTCATCCGTAGACCTCCATCTGTTCCAATGGTCCAATCAGCCTTAGGCTCTTTGGTAATCTCCTCCTTTCGGATTTGAATCCAAGAGTCTTCGAGCTGATCTCTGACAACTCTGATACCAACTGTGACGCCCCTGAGTTCACACAAGACTACAGTCCGAGATGAAACTAGGAATGTCAAACCTGCCATGTACCACACCGTGCAATAACATGTTTCACCATCAATTGCTATCATCCTAGCTATAAGGGGAGCCATGATATCTACTAGGTACTGGGGTTTGAGAGAGGGGAAAAGGGGCTGCTAGGGGTTGGAACACAAGAGAAAAGAGGTGTTTTTCGTATTTAAACAAGTGTATATATGACAGTAAACCCGAAAAAACTACAGCTCAAAACCCAAAACCCGAAATCCGAAACAGGAAAACTCAGTCTGACTAGAAACATACTCTTCGGTATTTTAACTGTAATTTTCACATCCGACCTCAAAATGAGGTGATTAAAGATTTGTTGGAAAGATACTGAAGATATCTACAACTTTAGTCTTTTAAGTTTTTCTATATTCACAACATATCAGTGTATAAAATAAAAAATATCTCTACTGATCATAAATTTTTGGATTTGTACATCGAGCATGATTTGTGCATTTGCTCTTATATATACATATATACATTAAATTGATCTCAAATCAATTCCTAACATACTCAAACATAATACTATGTTATTTATAAATATATAACATATTTATTATTATTTATCACAAAATATTTAAATTTTTGGGGTTTTACAGTGACACCTTGAGCATTTAACTAGATGTCTATTCTCAGATTGGTTGTTAATACGCCTATTCTTACTTCTTTCACGTCTCTTTGTCATATTAGGGGAAGTATGCCAACTGTTTCATCCGTGACATTTGGCTTATTGTAATTTGGAACAGGAAAGAGAATGAGTTCATAACTTTTCTTGAAAGCTTCAGTCGTCATGAACCAATCGCAATACGGGTACACATCTCTATGCATAAAGTTAATAGCAGCACATACACATGTTTATTGGTACACATCTTTAACTTCTACTGATTTTTGAGCTGATACCTCAAAGATTTCAACAAACAGGAAGTGTTCTCCCACACATCCAACTATTAAAAGATTCAGCAATATTGAAAGTGATATGACTATATATGTAAATAAATATCATATGTATCAAACAGAAATTCACTATCACAAATTACAGCAATGTGTCACATATAACCGAGAAATGTCACAAGGAACGACAAATTGTCACAGAATACAGATAAAAGTTACAGTCAATAGAGTAATATCACATGCCACTAGTAAAGGTCACACATAAGAGACAAGAGTCGCATATAAAAGCATAATGTCATATGTAAAGAGCAATGACCTGCATCTCTTGAGAAACCCATATATGCATGCATTATAGGACGCAAATAAACGCTTGAATCACATTTGTTCTTGTTCAATGATGACGACACTGCATGGATTTATTTCCATCACCTTTATTTGGTACCTTTAATTGATGATTAAAAGTACAAATAACTTGTTAAATGATGGATAAGTTCTAACTGTCACATGTAAGACATGAATGTCACATATAATGTCTAAAGGTCACATTTAAGACCAAAATGTCACATATGATTGTAGGTGTAAATTTCTGATTTTCCCGGGAATGGGGGATTTCGTTTGTATTGATAAGAAAGCTTATTACAAACTAAATCAATCTGAATTACAACAGAAGCAGAGGGAAGGCCCTCTTTGTTTAATCGTGGGGACTTTAAGGTAGCTACAGGATGCTTCGCTCGGTGCTCGTGCCGAGTCTGCTTCCCTTGGACGGTTCGACCGAGGTCGTTGGAGAGCTTCAGTACTCAGTAGAAGCTCGAGGTGAAGGAGTTCGTCTCTTCTGGCTCGCCGGCGATCGGAGCTCGGAGCTAGAAGATGGCGCTGTAATGCAGGGGTATGCAAAAAGCTTCTTCCTCTCTTGGTTGATCGATCAGGCTCTTGGTCTATTGGTCGATTTTCGATCTTGATCTCAATCTTGATGATGATGATCCTTCCGATCCCCTCTAGGTTGTTGGAAGAAGCCCTTTAAGGGGAAGGAGGCAGTTTGACTGCCCCTTGAATTATGGGATGTGACCATACACTGTTCCCAGACATCCGATTGTCCCTTTGTACAACAAGCGGTTGTTGGTGGGACGACGTGTTGTGTCACGTCATGTAGGAGAGGGAAAGTCCCTCCTCGTACTCATGACAGCGGCTGCCAGACACTCAAGTGGGTCTGGCCAGTCCCTTGAGCGCCGGTGGCTCTCACCTCTTGCTTGGAGAGAGGTAAGCTGCATTTATGTGGATGCAGACGGCTCTGGTAGCTGTCCGCTCACTGTGTGTGGTGAGGTACCGAATGACCCTCCAGTGGTCGTGGGGCGTTGTGCCTCCTTCCCCCTCCCTATGTCTGAATAGGGATGGGAGAATGGACGTCTTGCGTCAGAGCTAGTTCCGGATAGCTTGCGGCGCGCCGACGGCTTCGGCTCTTCCTCTTGATGGGTGAGGTGACCCGCATTTATGAGTATGCAGGCCGGTCCGGCGCCTGTCTCGTTCGCTTGAACCGCGGGCGGCCGTCTGACGGACCTGGGACACTGTACCCTCCTCCTTTCGCATCGTGGGAAGCAGGGATGGGTTGTCCCTGGAAATCCGGCCTTCGGCTCACGTAGGCAGACGTGGCTCAAGTGGTTTTGGCAGATGAGGGCGGATTTAGGTAGTGAAGGCGGATTCGCCTCGATGGCGGATCCATGCGATTTAGCGGGTGCGGCCAGTGTGGGGGCTCGTGTGCCAGAGAATCCACTTAGTGGGTACGGTAGGCTTCCATCTAAGAGAGGGTGGTCCTGTTCTGCGGGCGAATTCGTTCGCTAATCTGCCGCGGTAATTTTTACCGTCTACAAGACCCCCTTCAAAGTTTTCAGACCAAAAACGACTTACGCGTGGTCTGGAACACTTTGAATAAAAAAAGTTTTGGACCAGGGGTATTAGGATTTTTAGCAAACCCTCAGCTATCAACGGGTTTGATTTGCCTTTACCGATTACCGTTTGAATCGGGCTAGCCATACTATTCCCCTCAGTATGATGAGTTATCGAGTAGTTTCTCTTAGGCTTAGTGCTAAGATTTCCACTCTGACCCCTAGCCGCCTGGGGCGCGGGCCTAAATAAAATCACCTTGTTGGTTTCTGGATTTTGGGCGAATCGCCTGCTCCCTAAAGGTGGGTGAGTCGTGCAGGCGAAGTTAGGTTTTCGATGGCGAAATTCCGAGTGACTTGCGGATTTCATTCGAGTTATCGCCGCTGAGACCTTTCTTTCGGGCGAAAGTAGGCCCAATGCGCGCGGACCACGTGTCCCCTCCTGCGGGGCTTCGTGCCTTCCCAGCTAATGCGGCGTGACATTATCACGATTTGCCAGCTGGACATCTGCTCGGCGTGCCTCGCTCTGATCATGGCCGTGGTTTTCGAATCCAACCGTCGGATGTAACCGCCAATCTCCGTTCCTGATGCGCCGAGGATGATCTGGGTCGTCGGATTCGATCGTGGCCACGTTTCTTGTCCGTTAGGGTTTTCCCCTTTCGAGGGCAATCGTGGCCACGTGTGCAACTCCACCCCTTTTAAACTCGCTGTTTTCTTCCTTTGAGGATTCACCGTATTCTTGAATCCTGAAAAGAACTTCCAAAACAAGAATTTCTGCTCTATATTTCCATGGCTCCAAGATCTAAGAGGTGCAAGGTGAGAGGCGCAGGCCCCGGAAGTTACGCCGACCGTCTCTCCACCGGCATGCCCGCCAGTGCTCCGGAGCCGCGCTCAGGTACGTCGTCGGATGACCTCGGGTCGGTCCTGGGTGTCAGGCCTGGGGGAAATGAGTGTCGCTCATTACCCTGGAATGTCACCATGCTTCGGTCGCTTTCTTGATTTGGGGCAACATTAGCCCTATCTGCCTTTAAAGGGCGATTTATGTCTCTGCGGACGAATTCACCCTCTGGCGGGAGGGAGGCGAACTCCCTTTCGATAGGCGAGTTTGGTTCCTTCTTGTAAGATGGGAGTGTCGTCTACACGGATAGACCTCGTCCGAAGTGGGTTCCCCCCTCTTTTTTTTTGTCAGGCGATTTTACTCGCCTCTGCTTGGCGGGCGACTTCGCTCATATGGCGGATTTCGCCACGATTGACTTTTTCTTTCTTGCGGCGACTTTTTCCGATGAGGCCTTTCCTGAGGGTGTGGCCGTTGGCCACGCCGTGCGAGCTCCACCGCGCTTTCTCGATTTTCCTCCTTGGCTCCATTGCCTGTGTTTGCCGCCGACAAGCCAAATGGCTTGATAAAGAGGGTCACGGACGGCCACCACCTGACACTGCGCGAGTTGACAACTGTTTGCGTCGAAAATTGCTGTTTTCATTGCTATCAAATCTATTACA
>BQKN01040411.1:0-10148 GCA_022839385.1 Asparagus kiusianus | reverse complement strand
TCCCACGAGATAGGACGGTCAGATCGTCAACGGAGAGCAAATTTGACGCGAGCAATCGAAGGAGGCATTCCATCGCTACCGAGAAGAACCCAGTTTTAAACAAAGGAGAGAATCAAATTCGTTCTCTTCTCTTTTGTAATCAAGTTGTAATCGAAATCAAAGAAATACAAGTCAAATTTTCTTTTGTTTTCTTCATTGCAATTTTCCCACATACAATGCTCATGTGTACAGATGTGATCTTTGTGGTCGTTTTGGCCATTTGGCAAAATTTTGCTATGATTTGAAAAAGAAATCTCCTTTGCCAAATGATTTTATTAAGCCACATGTTTTTAAGTGTGATGTTTGTGGTAGATATGGCCACTTAGGAAAGTTTTGTTTTGATATGGTTTCTCATTTGCCAAATAATTTTAAAAGACAATCTTTATTTGCAAATGATTCCCGTGCATGAGCTAATGGTCCACAAAAACAAATGGATCTCTTTTATTGCACAAATTACAATCGGAAGGGTCATTTGAACGATTATTGCTTTGACCGTATTAGTGCACTACATGCGCCTAAAAGGGTTCATAACCCTATGGCTTTGAGCTTGAATGATAGGGGTCATGTTCCTAAATCTTTTGGTACCAAGAGTTCTTGGGTACCAAAATAAATTTGATTTTTAAACCAAGAATTTTAATATTTTTATCTCTATTTTTATTGGTTTTGAAAATTATACTTTAAATTTTTGAATATGAAAACAAATTTTCTTTGATCAAATTCTTTTGTTTTCATGATTATTTTTTTTGTTTTGATGAGAAGACTACGTTTGTATAACCCTCCGGAGTTATTGGGTGTTTATTCCCAATCATTGTTTACCGGATGCTAAAAATGTTTATATGGGTTGTTACTAGCTCAAGAGCTAGATATATATGGTTGCCTCTCTTGATTTTAAAAAAAATCAATGATGATTTGGGTTTATGTTCTTATATGATTTACTTGTGATTTATGATTTCATTGGTTGATTTGTTTTCATTTGAAAACCTTTTACATAATTTTCATGTTTCTTTTCTTTTGATTTTATAAATCTATTTTTGATCTTTATGTTTATGTTTTGAGACACATTATCTCAATGATACATTCATATGTGTTCTCATTCTCTTGTAGTATGTGAGTGATATTTAGCATATTCATCTATGCTTGCTCACATATGTTTGCCATGATCCTCATTTCGTATATTCTATATGGCATTTTGATAGGGGGAGCAATCCCTATATATTTCTTGTTATATACCCACCCATGCTTATTTGTAGGGGGAGCTTTCGCTCTCTTCATTCCTTTGTCCCCTTTTTGATGTTGTCAAAGGGGGAGAAACATTGTGAGTATATTCTTTCTTATTTATATGCATGTGAATTATAATTTATATATTCATTTCCTTTCATGCATATATATCCTTTTTGTAAATTATTTGTCATCATCAAAAAGGGGGAGATTGTTGGCATTCTTGTTTTAATGATGTTTAACAAACAATTTACCACTAATGTTGTTTGTCTAGTGTTTGTGCATTTCTATTTATTGTAGACAAACAACGTGTTGGAGGATGGATGGAATCGAGCCTTAACGATTATATCAAATGGAGGTTGGCGGAATTGTAGAGTGAAGCAACGTCAATTCAAGTTAAAGATCCAATTACAAACTTCTTCCGCAAAGTTTACCAAGTCATGCTCATTGAAGACCTTCATCTAGCTTGGGTAATTTAGTTTAGTTTTATATTATGTGTGTTAAGTACTTTAAGCTCAATCATATTCACACATACACGTTTTGGTTTTGTATATATATAGTTATATATATATACATACAAGTTTTGGTTTTCATGTTTATAAATATGAAATCACATGTTTCATATTTACTATTGTGTTTTGGTATTTATTGCATAGAATATGCAATTTTGTGAAAATATTATATTCTTAGTTTTTGGACTTAACAATAATGATATACATACTTTATTAAGTCTATATAATCATTGTGCAAAGTTTCAAAAGATGGTTTAGCCTATATGTCAAAATTCATATGTTTACATTTTCGTGTTTTGGACTATTTTACAAAATAATGATATTTTTCATTTGGGAAGTCCTTTTTCGAAACCAGTCATTGTAGCATGTTTATTATCATGTCTAAAATCATTCCCTAAAGTTTTATATTTTTTAGAATTTATTTGATATTTTTAAACAGAGTTTTAAAATCAGATAAACAGCTTTCAGAACCAGTTTTTCTGTTATATCAGTTTTCGGTCGACCGCACCAGTCGACCGTTCAATTGTTCTTTTGTTTCTGGGCAGCAGAGAGTTTGTCGGTCGACCGCACCGGTCGACCGAAAGCTCGAATTTTCCATCAGTCGACCGATGCGGTCGACCGACGAAGTTCCTGCTCGATTCCCAATTTGGGATCTGGATCGCGGTCGACTGCAAATTTCTTCGGTCGACCGCCGCTCAGTCTGACTCTTTCCAACGGCTATTTTTGTTACCGTTGGCTGGGGTTTTTTTATCATTTGGTTTGGGGTTTTTGGCTGAGGTTTTAGAGGCTATAAATACCCTCTTTGATCTCAGTTCTCAGCGATCTAAGAAGTTTTTAAACAAGGGTTTTAAAAAGAGTTTAAGCTTATTTTAAGCTTGTTTATGGGTTTGGTTTAAAGCTGTTTTGGTTTTGACAAGTGGAGGAGATCATCTTCTTGTTTGGGGTCAAATCTCCATTTCTCCATCTTAATCTAGAGAAGTTTTTCTAAACTCAACTCTAGCTTTCATTTATTACTTATCAATTATCATTTCTATTAAAGCTAGTTTTATATTGAGTTTAGATTTGATTATATCTCATTGTTACACACACCCACTTGAGCTTATTGTATTTGCATACATAGTATATTAGGGTTGTGAGAGATTGTAACATTGAGTTGTGCTTTCATTGAGTTCTCATCTATTGTAGAGAACAAATTTATATTTGTTACATTGTGAGTATTGTAAGGTTTTCCGTGAGCTAGAAAACCGAGTGTGTTGTGAATTTTTTGGTGAACTAGAAAACCGATTGTGAGGAGTGACGTTGTTCGGTGAACGTTGAAAACCGACACTGTGAGGTGTAAACGTTATTCGTGTGAGCGTAAAAAACCCGGTTGTGATAGTGGATTTTTCCCCGGGAGTGGGGAGCGGAGACGTAGGACGGAAGGTCCGAACTCCGTGATCATATCTTGTGTTTGAGTGTGCTTTGGCGTTTATTTATACTTGTGTTTATATTTCTTGTCGTTATTGTCTTTAGCTCATTATTTATATGATCCACTATCTAGTTCATATTGTTTACCCTTGTATTAGTTTCATATCCTTGCATATATCACATTGCCTATATCTCTTTGTTAGGATATATGTTTTTGTTCATATTGCTTATTCTTGCTTATATCTCTCGTATATCTATCTTGCAAGAATATATTTGTTAATTAGTTTTTATTGGTATAAAATCGGATTAGATTAGCATAAGACCCTAATCACTCCCCCCCCCCTCTAGGGTCTAACAGGTCCGCCATCGATACATCTCCGGCGAGGAGTTAGTGAACGATGACAAACCAAAAAACAAAAAACCATTTTTCTATTGATTTTGAACTCAATCCAGATCCAAAACTTGATATGTTGCACACACTTTGATCTGAATCTGAATCCATTTCAGATCCAAACATTTGAAAAAAATCAAACCAAAAAGAAATGAACTTTACAGTTCATGAGTGCAACAGATCCAAAAAATGAAAGGAAAACCAAACAAAAAATAAACTTACTGTTCATCCGTGAACAGCTCTTAAAAACCAAAGATTAAGATCAAAAAACTCAATTATAAATCTTAAACCCCTAAGAAATAATAACAGTGGCTCTGATACCACTTGTTGTACTTAAACGTGATTAAATCATAGAGATTAAACATTAATAAGAGCGAAAGCTATACCTGAATCCATTGCTTGGATCTGAAGTACGGTTTTGATGATCTTCTAATCTTAAGGTTTCTCCTTATGTATCTTTTTATATGGGGATAAGAGAATAGAGAATGTGTTTTTTTAATCCTAGATTAGGGACTACCATAACCCCATATTTATAGGTGTTGTACTTTTATAATTTGGCCCCTCATCAAATTATAATTATAATATGGTATCTGCACATTTAGCCTATAATTTATTTAAACACCCATTAACCCAAATTGATTGATCATGTTAAGTTGATTATCTTTAAGGATAGCAATACATATGTAGGCGTCAAAAAATGCTGAAAGGTATCCAAACACAACTCAAAAGGAAGTCATCCAAAATGTCAAGAAAGAACACAAGTATGGACTGTCTCGCCGCGCGAGACAGTCTTTACTGTCTCGCGCGCGAGACAGTTTTTACTGTTTCGGCGTGTGCGAGACTGTCTTTTACTGTCTCGCCTGTGCGAGACAGTCTTTACTGTCTCGCCCACGCGAGACAGCATTTACTGTCTCGCAGGCAAGACAGCTCTCAGAAGGTCAAAACCGCTTTGTGAAACTGCCGACACGTGGCCACTAACTGTTCAAGAACGTGGGGAACATCGTGGGCGAGAATCACGTTGATAACTGCCAGAATAACAGAGTTTCAAAACGTGGGAAGGCAGTTACAAGAAACTGTCAGGCAGTTAAAGATTTCTGAGACACTGTTTTACTGTCTCGCCGGGCGAGACAGCAAATTTGCTGTCTCGCTGGGCGAGACAGCAAACACTGTCTCGCTGGGCGAGACAGCAAACACTGTCTCGACCAGTGAGACAGCAAACACTGTCTCGGAAGACAGTTTTCTTCTCGGGGCTATAAATACCCCCTGAGATCATTTTTTTGGGGAGGTTGGCACAAGTACGATCCAAGGCTGACCAGAGAGCATTCCAGAGCAGAAAGAGCAGAGATTTCAGTTCCTGGAGTGATTCCTTGACATTCGAGCTTAGACTTGATTTCAAGAAGAACGACTATCTTACTCCGATAAGATATCGTTTCATATTCTCACTTCGATAACGAAGGAAGAATCATAAGCCCCCTCACGATTCAATCAGAATCTGTGATTTGGTGGTTAACGAGCTAAAGCGCTCCCGGCACAGGCAAAGATCCCACAAAAGCAGTGATCCAAACAACGATCCTGTGTTTATTTTCTCAAGAGTTGTAATCTCCATTTTTGTTGTGTAAAAGAGTCTTATAAAAAGGCTGTTTTCTTTGAATTTATTGTAATCGACCGAAGATATAATGAATTCGACAACAAGATCAACTTTTGACGAAAACAAACTGGCGACCACAGTGGGAGCCAACGGTCTCGCTGTCGAGACCGTCGTGTCGTAGCCGATCAAGATTCCAGTTGAATCCACGGTCGAGTATGAGTTCGACCAAACCAAGTTTGAGGAATATCTCTCATCATCCTCTTCAAGATCTTCATTGTCTCGCAAATACAAGAAGATCTCATCATTGAAGAAGGTTTACACGCCAAAAAAGGCTAAGTATGAAGACTCTCGCCCAATCGTTGTTGAGGCCTTGCCTCGCAACATTATTACGGCAATCCTCAAAACTGGAAGCTCTGCTCATGATGATTCCTCTCTAGTTAAGGAGTCATTCGACCGAAGTTCGCCAACTCTAACGAAGAGGACTCATCAGAGGCAGCGCCAACGCCGCGCTCGTCAAATGGCTAAAGCCTTGGAACAAACCGACGGAGTTCGTTATCACGCGGACTTAGAGTCGAGGAGGCATCGAGTGAGTCAGTTGTCTCAACAAGCAATCACTCATGTCTCTACTAAACCAACGACGGATGAATGGATTCTTGTAAAAAGGGCTCGCTCAACTCTCAAAGAACGCATACAAAAACGTCGTGTAAAGGCTGCTCATACCCGTGCTCTCCTACAACAAAGGATTAAAGGGAAGAAAGAAATGGTGACCAAAGAACCACCAAAACTCTGCAAAGTTTGGATCCCAAAGTCTGGAGTTGTACAAAACCAACATTCGGAGCCCGTGAAGATTCCATACCCACAAGGGGGTGGTTTTAAACGTGTGACTCTTGATATAACCTTGGATCGCTCAAGGATAGTGATAAATCGTCCCGAGAATGCCAACAAGGTTTTACACCCTCAAAAGGAGACATGTTCACTAAAAAGTACCGTCATACCTGAGAGGTCATACCAACGGATGATAGGATTTTCCGGCAATCATACCGACGAATTGTACTATCAAGCTGGGGGTATGAACAAAACACGAAAGAGAACTGTCCAGGAAATAAACTCTCATTGTTCCTGTACACGACTCATTAGAGCCGAAATGTCAAAACCCAAGCTGAGACATTTCCACAAGAAGCTTGCTCAAGAGGATGAATTCTCTGAAGCCGCTATCAACATGGTTGATAAAAGAAAGCATGAAGGGATATCCTCGGAGGATGAACTTTCAGACACTTGTTCAGCCATCGCTTCAGATGATACGATGTCTAGCGCAGGACAAGCCAGAGAAGTGTTCATGATCACCACTGATCAATTCACTCAAATACTTCAAGAAGCCCTAGCCAGACAGCGTGAAGAAATTAGGGCTGAAATGAAAACAGAGATGGAGTCAGCCATCAAACAAATGAAAGAGCTGTTAGCTCAACAGCCTCAAAATCCTGAGTCCAGTCAACGAGCTGAATCCAGCCGCCACGCTCAGAATGTCATAGACGACAGTGATCCAGAAGTGGATGAAGTCATCTTGGCTGATACACCTCCCAATAGCAATAACGCTGGGGGTGGTTTAACGGATTCTCCCAGCAATGACATTGGGGGTGGTTCGATGGCGCCTCTTACAGGGGGTGATCAAACTCATTCTCCTCAAGGTCCTTCGAATGAAGATGATGATGAGAGAATGAAAGAGCTTGAAAACAAAGTCAATACTTTGATGACGGTTCAAGAGGTGAAGAAGACGGGTATTCCATGTCCTTATCCAAGAGAATGGGATTCAATTCCATACCCGACAAAATTCCATCTGATCAACTTCACACCGTTTGAAGGAAAGAGCTCGCCTATTCAGCACTTAATTTATTTCAAGTCTCATTTAGGCATGATATCTGGAAACGAGGCTTTAATGGTCCGGTCATTCGTTGGCACCCTTCGTGGACCCGCCTTCGATTGGTATCGACGCCTCAAACCAGGGAGCATCAACTGCTGGGATGACATGGAAAGTTTATTCCTCAGCAACTTCTTCGATGATGATACCGAAGTGTCAATCGGAACCCTTTTGGATGAAAAGCAAAATGACGGAGAGTCGGTCGATAATTTTATCAAACGCTTCCATAACAAGGCAATGAATTGCAGAGATCCTGTCACAGAGGAATTCATCTTGCAGACATGCCACAACAATCTTTCCATCGATGTCCTGGAAGTCCTGGGGGTCGTACCATCCAAAACTTGGAAGGATTTGAAAATGCACGGTGAACAAGCTGAACATTTTCTTAAAAGGAAGAGAACTGAGAAGAGCCAACCGACGACGTCTGCAATCACTAGGAATGCGACTCTCGACACGAGGTTCCAAAAGGAGTATTCCTTCGAAGATGATGAAGCTCCAACCATTTTGAAATACCTCCTGGCCAACGACAAAATCGAGCTGCCACCTATTAAAGATCAAGAGGGTGCTCAGATGGTTACGGATCCAAACTACTGCGCATACCACAGAAGGGTTCTTCATCCCACTAATATTTGCTTCGGACTCAAAAATAAGATCCAAGCCTTAATTGATTCCGGCGTCATAACGGCAAAACAAGCCAAATGAGGACGCATACTACTCCATTGGGCACACGAGTATAAACTGTTTTCCCTTACTCCAATCGGATGCACGAGTATAAACTGCTTCTCCATGTCACTCCAAAGAGTATATGAGTATAAACTGTTTCTCGGTCATCCAACTAAATACAACCCGGCCTCACAAAGGAAGCTGGGGGTGGATGATTTATGTAACGGGAAGTTCCTAGAGAATCTTATATTCTTAAGGATAACCTGAACATGCGAATGATAATGACGTACTCCTCGTTATACCTAGTTTTACAAAGAAAACTGGGGGTTGGTAATTTATGTAACGGGAAGTTCCCGGAAGAATGTTAAATAAAATATTCTTAGGGATAACCTGATTATTATGAAACACTACACTTTCGTTATGATTTGTACTCACACTCCCACTGTTCCTTTGGTCAAACCTTTAAACAGTTAGGACCAAAACCAAAATTCCCCTCTTGATTCCTTCCATGAACGAGAGGTCCACAAATTGAACGATCAAACCTTTAAACAGTTAGGATCGTATCAAAACCCCCACTTGGTCAAACCTTACTACAGTTAGGACCAAAACCAAAATTCCCCTCTCGATTCGTTCCATGAACGAGAGGTCCACAAATTGAACGATCAAACCTTTAAACAGTTAGGATCGTCTCAAGTTCTCATTCGATCAAACCTTTAAACAGTTAGGATCGTTTCAAAACTCTCACCTGGTCAAACCTTTAAACAGTTAGGACCAAAACCAAAATCTCCTCTCGATTCCTTCCATAAACGAGAGGTCCATAAATTGAACGATCAAACCTTATGACAGTTAGGATCGTATCAAACTCCCACTTGGTCAAACCTTTAAACAGTTAGGACCAAAGCTAAAATCCCCTCTCGATTCCTTTCATGAACGAGAGGTCCACAAATTGAATGATCAAACCTTTAAACAGTTAGGATCATCTCAACCCCTACTTGGTCAAACCTTACTACAGTTAGGACCACAACCAAATCTCCTTTCGATTCATTTTGCGAACGAAAAGTCAACTTTTGAATTGGATAATCAAACCTTATGACAGTTAGGATTATTCAAACCAATCCAGATTCTTTAGGTGGAGATCCCACTTCGAGTTTCCTTTGCACCAGGAGATAGAATATAAAATTCTTCCTTTCCGATTCTGGGTTTATCTCTACCAAAAAACAAGAGACCAGGAGATAGAATATAAAATTCTTCCTCTCCGATTCCGGGTTCATCTCTACCAACAAAAAAGAGACCTGAATACTCCAATAGGTACACGAGTCTAAACTATTTCCCTATCCTCAACAGGTAGTTTCTGGAGAATATCACTCAAAATATTCTTAAGAATAACCTGAATACTCCAATAGGTATACGAGTATAAACTATTTCCTTAATTTTAACAGGTAGTTTCTGGAGAATATCACTCAAAATATTCTTAAGAATAACCTGAATACTCCAATAGGTACACGAGTATAAACTGTTTCCCTACTATTAATAGGAAGCTTCTAGAGAATATTACTCAGAATATTCTTAAGGATAACCTGACAATCCGTGTTCTCATGAAGACCGATACAATGTGATGATAAAAGCTGAATCCACCAGTACAAGTTCCAGCTTCAATTCAAGATTTCGACAACGGTCAAGCGATAAACGTGACACCGGGAGAACATTAGCTATTCTACAAAGAACTGAATAGGCTAAAGAAAGAAGAGATCAAGAATTGAAGTCATTTACAAGAGTCTAAACTGTTTCCCTACTATTAACAGGAAATTTCTAGAGAATATCATTCAAAATATTCTTAAGAATAACCTGAATACTCCAATAAGGTACACGAGTATAAACTGTTTCCCTACTATTAATAGGAAGTTCCTGGAGAATATTACTCAGAATATTCTTAGGGATAACCTGACAACCTGTGTTCTTATGAAGACTGATAGACGATAAACAATCCCGTATCAATTCGATGACAAAAACTGAATTCACCAGTACAAGTTCCAGCTTCGAATCAAGATCTCGACAACGGTCAAGCGATAAACGCGATGCCGTGAGAATATTAGCTGTTCTACAAAGAACTGAATAGACTAAAGAAAAAAGAGATCAAGAATTGAAGTCATTTACACGATCTACTCAACCAAGCATTGAAGGGATCGTAAGTAAAATCCATCTTATCCAAAGTATCCCAGAACTCTTCTATAAAAGAATGAGTCTGGAATACTTTGGAGGGGGTATCTGTAGGCGTCAAAAAATGCTGAAAGGTATCCAAACACAACTCAAAAGGAAGTCATCCAAAATGTCAAGAAAGAACACAAGTATGGACTGTCTCGCCGCGCGAGACAGACTTTACTGTCTCGCGCGCGAGACAGTCTTTACTGTCTCGCC
>BQKN01040410.1:0-17391 GCA_022839385.1 Asparagus kiusianus | reverse complement strand
CCCCCCTCTAGGGTTCTTTCCTAGCGGCATTAGGGTACTTTCACACCTTTGGGACATTCATCGCCATCATTATACTACTAGCAACTTCTAAGAGATGTCTGTTTTTTTTTCTGCTACCCCATTCTGAGCTGGGGTGTATGGACATGTAGTCTGGTGTAGAATCCCCTGAGCTAACAGATACTCCCCAAGTGTTCTGTTGATATACTCTGTCTCATTATCCGACCTCAACACTTTTACTACTACACAATACTGAGTCTGGATGTGCTTATGAAAATCTTTGAAACAGCCAACTACATCATTTTGTTTTTCGTAAGATACACCCAAGTGACTCTAGAGAAGCAATCAATAAACGTTACAAAAAACTTGCATCCATTTGTAGAATTTACTGGGCAAGGTCCCCATACATCAGAGTGTATTACTTAAAACTTACAAAAACTCTTACTACCCAAACTAACATAAGAGCTTCTAGTCAGCTTCCCAAGCTCACAAGCATCACACTGCAACTTCTGTTTATTTACTTTTCAAAACAGAGTTGGATACATTTTACCCAAAATACCAAATGACGAATGTCCCATTCGCTGATGGTAAAGCATCAACTCATCTTCTGCACAGACTTTAGCTCCTCCTGTTCCCGTCCTCTCCACCACAGAACTCAGCGCTTAGTCCATCCCTTCGCGGTCCAAGTACCACAGTCCGCTACGCCATGTCCCAGTCCCAAGTCTTCGTCCTGTCCCTTTCTCCTGAAAGATCACCTTGGAATTATCAAAAGAAACAATACAATTTAGTTGGAGGATAATGGCACTAATGGATAACAGGCTAACAGGAAATGAAGGAGCATGCAGAACATTAGATAAAGTTATAAAACCTGTACAACTAACAGTGCCCTTACCAACCATATCATGTGCTGTATCATCAGCGATCTGAATGCTCTCTGCTTCTGCTAAGTGAGTGTAAGATAAGAACTCAATGGCATTGTCTGTCACATATCTGGATGCTCCAGAATCCATTATCCAGGCGGTGGATCTTTCCTCATTTGGGTGTGCACAAAGAGCGTAATTGGCATAATCCCCTCCAGTGAAAGTAGTAGATGAGGTAGATGACCCCTCAGACACATCACCTACTGTTCTCTGCTTCCTCCTCAGTGCTGTCAAGAGTGCTCGATCCTCATCAGTGAAGATCATCTCAGCTTCTTCTTCCCTTTCTGCCACTATCAAGTTTGCCCGGTGGCCTCCTCTTCCACCTCGCCTACCTCCACGGCCACGGCCACGGCCTCTAACCGGACCACGTTCACCCCAGTTCCTCTGCCTAGGTGGCTTAGGGCACATCTGTCTCAGATGTCCTACGTCTCCGTAGTTAAAGCACTGCCTAGTCTCCCCTCGTTATCCAGTTTTATCCGGGTTGGATACCACTAGTGCAGACTTCTCACCTGTAAGTCCACCTGTCCCAGCCTGTAGCCTGATACTGCTCTCCTCCTATATCATGGCCGAGACTGCCTCCTCCAGTGATGGGATCTTCATCTGAGTTAGTAGCAACGCCGTCCTCTGCTCATACACTAGAGCCAAGCCTCAGAGAAACAATATGGCCCTCTTCTGCAAAGAGGCCTCACGCTCCTTGCACTCCGGGTCCTTGCAGCTCGTTAGGGGCAAGAAGTGATCGTGATCGAGCCACAAACGCTCCAGTTCTGTGGCATACTCTTGTATAGTCCTCTCTCCCAGGACTGTAGTACTGATATCCTTCTCGATCTGAAATACCCTCAGGTTATTCCCCACCCCATTGTAGGTCCTCCTCAGCTTCTCCCATACATCCTGCACCCTCCCAAGACCATCCACTGTGGCAGCAATTGGCTGGACTATAGAATTCAGAAGCCAGATGTACACCAACATATGAGTGGACTTCCATTCATCTCTACCTGCGGAGCCCTCAACCGGCTCAGTCTTCTCCCCTGTCAGATATCTCTCCAGGATCCTCCCAACAAGGCTATATTTCACCCGACGCGACCAACTCAGATATGTCGCGGGTCCATCAAGCTTTACATCGATAGGTGGAAGCTCCACCTTCTTGGGTAGTGGTTTTGTCGAGCCCTCTCACGCTGACAACCTCATCAGTTGCATCAGAGTTGAGATCTCCTCAGGATTCAACTTCTTGATGATCTTCTCCATCGGATTTCTACCAGTCTCCATCATCGATCCCACTTGTATTCTTGTTGTGCGTAACGAAAATTTCGGCAACACTTCGACAACACAAGAAGAGAGATAGATCAACAAGAATTCCTGTTTCACCAAGAAAACAAGAATCAAAAGTAAGATATCTCAACAAAGTGAGATATCGGCTCTTTCTCTCATCAGTTCTAGGACTGACCTGTCGAGGGAACCTAAATAAGCTTATTACAAATCAAGAACCAAATAGACCGATAGTGGGACCAAACTACTCAATCACCTAATACAGACCCCATCTTTTAATCAAACAAAAGATGAACAGTGAAAACTTAATCACCTAATATAGATCCATCCATGTTCATCTTTCTCTTCTTTCTCCTTAAAAAATCCCCAAATCTGAAATCGCTCTCCTAAAAAAAAGCTCCCCCCCCCAAGAAAAAAAACTAAAACCTAATCGAAACCGCCTTCACATCGGGTTCACCAAAACGCCGCGATCCAGTAGTTCAACGCGCGGACCTTCAGGAGATCGATCGTCTTCTTGAGCTACGAGGTCCCCGTGGCTGGATCTGGGGTCGACGGGTGCGACTGCGGGTTCGAGATTCGTGCCGGGGGACGACTGCGGGTTCGAGATCGTGTCGGTGGGGAAGTTCAGATCTGGGCTCAACGTGGCGCCAAAGAGGAAGCTCTCGAACCCGTCTCGTCGACGGCTGCTCTCACTCGAATCGACACCGCCTTCGAATCAGTCCTTTGCTTCGCGTCTCCTATCGCCCGAACGACCGCGACCACTAGCTTCCACGCTCACCGCACCACACCAAGTCGACCTCAACCTTCGAACATGTAAGCTTCGTCCACGCTCAAGCGTTTTGGGCTGAAGAGGGAGGCGGCTAGGTTTAGGGCTCTGATACCATATTGATAGATTAGGGTTTGTGAGAACATATTCTCTCATTGAAAGAATGGCTTATATAGCCTTACACCCATATTTACATAAAACCCCTCTAGTATTCTTTAATTACATTATCTTTTCAACAAACTGATGAAGGAAGTGAGGAAGACAGATGCAATTCATAAAATCAAAGTGAATGGTTCAAAAATCATAGGATACTCATGGAACTGAAGCAAAAATTCTATTAGGTGGCATTAAGACTAGAAATATTTTAAGGATCAAAATGCTGACCAATAATGACATATAATTTTCAGAAATATGTTTAAAATAAGTGAAAGAGCTACAATGATGAGGGGAAGTATATAAAGAGATGGCGGAAATAATTAGTGCACATTTCAGAAGTTAGATTTAGCACCTGTTGAGCATAATATTGAGGACAACTGAATCAGATAGTTGGAAATAATTAGGAAAAACTATAAGATCATATTGATGGAAGAAAGAAGACTAGAGATATACTTAAAAAGAACTTGAATAAAACAAATTAAGAATGAACATTTTTTCCAATGGTCACAAGAAGTCAATAATACATTGACTGGATAGTCAAACTATGCCTGTTGATCTCCATTACTGTACATAAACAGAATATGTATAAGGTGTGTCATATTTAAGACTAGACTACAAAATTGACGGCCTAACATTGGAATCGAAAGGAAAGGATTTGGAAATGCTCAAAATCCTTCCTGAAGGACCAAACTCTATTATGTATGCATGTATACATAATTTGTCAGTGTGTTGTACACATGTTTAGCATGCATTAGTGTATGTGCTACATAAAATTTTAACACCTCAAAAAGTCAATAATACATTCGCTGGATAGTCAAACTAGGATTGTTGATCTCCTTACTTAAGATGTACATAAACAGAGGTTGTATAAGGTATGTCATATTTAAGACTAGATTACAAAATGGACGGCCTAACATTGGAATCCAAAGGAAAGGATTTGGAGCTGCTCAAAATCCTTTGTGAAGGACCAAACTCTATTATGTATGCATGTATGTATGTATGTATACATAATATGTCCATGTGTTGTACCCATGTGTGTGTATGTATTAGCGTATGTGCTATATAAAAATTGTAACACTTCTTCGATCATCCTATCAATGTTTATAAAATGTACAATGTGTCTTTATGTGTGTAAAACATGTACACATGCATGTATTCACACAACTAGTACCTATGACAATTTGTGATTTATATATGCAAGAAATCAATGCAACATGCTGAAAACATTTGACTTCTCTTAATAAATGCACAGAGAGCATAAAGAATTCAGGAAGACTTTACTCACATCACCTTGTGAAGCTCATCAGATATAAGTCCCATCCCATGAAAATATGGAACTACTGCCCCGTTATCAAATTGACCATCGGTTACTGGGTTGCCAACAAGATAACCCTGGATGAATTTCAAAGAGATAATTACGGCCACATCTAAAGATTAAGACCAAATTTATAGTTTACTGTACATCATCGTAAAGGATAAAGTAGATTTTGGTAGGACAAGTTCTACACGGAACAATAAGATAGCATAAAAAAGATTTCCACTATAAAAAGATACTTGCATAAATGAACAAGAAACATTAATTTCTTAAGACTCTGCTTTAATACATAGTATTGAGTGCTTACTTCTTACCAATAACACAGTTTAGATGAATAAGTCTCAGATCAACGGCAAAATCTGTGTAGCTTGTAAAATTCTCAAAGACAAATGAAAATATGCATGCGTCTATTTGCCAAGTAGCTGCGCAATTGCCAAGCAAGCGGAAAACACAATGCATATGCATCAATTTCATAGGTTCATTGTTAGTAGCTCCTAAATTGGACAACTGGAGTTACTTTAACAAGAAAATAGCAATAATATAGCCACACATGCTTTACAGATTGGATGTGAATGGTGGACAACAAGGTCAGAAACCAAGTGTGGCAAGAATGAGCCTGGTGCGATAAATGTGTAAGTAACAAGATAAAAAGATACGGTAAGAATGTGTCACGCCTCGAAATCTGCAGCGTAAATTCATAAAATACGGGGTACGCGACAGCAGCGACTCGTGCACGAGACAAGTCTTATGCACGAGTCAAGCCTGGCAATTCCTATCACATAGTTTATTTTAAAAATATTCATAAACCTGCTGATGATAGAAATCAGAGCACTATATATATATGATCGGTACTTACAGCCCACAAGCTCACCGTTATAAGTATTTTTACAAAACAAAATAAAATATGCTGAAGGTAACATCAACAAGAAGAGGCTCTTCATATAACGCCTCTCAGCCAAAAGCTCAAACCAAAAGTTCGGCTGCTATGAAGCTACGTCGGATCTGAAAAAATTTAAAAACAACGGATGAGCTAGCGCTCAGTGAGAACATTTCCCACTAGAGTTCCTAGATAACTAACAAATAGTAATAAGAATAGTTCTCAGAAATTAACAAATTTTAAGTTTCGCATGAGACATTCACAGATAGCAGAATATGATCCAAATATCATAATATTGTCGTCTTTAATAAAAGAATGCAACAATTATATTTTCTTTCTTATATGCAACTGAATAAACTGTGAAATTTCTTAGAATCAAACCCTTTTTGAATCAACGTAAACATTAAGAAGGAAAAGAACTACTAATTTTTACAAAATCAGAGAATTGTTGTTTTCTCAATTTCACAGTCAATTATCAGACTCTTATTTCACGATGAGTTATTCATGAATATAAAAGTCACCCCATAGGTCACACTAAGGCTACGAATTTTAGCCCAGTAGCAAGGAAATGCGTAAACCGCATCAGATAATAGATAATTCCCGAGAACCGAATGTACCTAACACTGCCATAGGCTACCGGCCAAATACAGAGGGGCCAGAATAGATTTCAGAAGGGCCAATACAGAAGGGCCAAGGCCAATACAGAAGAGCCAAATAAGATGCATTCACCATATGGCAGGCAGAACCAATCCATAGTGGACTATTTGAGGGTTTAAAAACATCAAGATCACATGTCAAATGAGAAATACTTTGCATATCAGAATTTACAGATATTTTCAAATGAATTTGAAAAGGTAAACCTTCTCATTTCAGTTAAAGCAGGTTACGGATATTTACATATACTTTTATCAGATACTAAGTTACGAAAAAATTTTGAATCCGTTAAACGGTTGAAATACGCTCCAAATACTTCATCAAAACTTTCAGATAAACCAAAGTCTACAATTATTTGAAAATTGCATGAGAGCCAAATTTATTTTTCCATATTTTACATAAGTTCAAATTGACTTTTAATATATTGTACGAGGCTATCATCGTATCATAGGATAGACCATAATAGACATAGGTCAAATCTTTAATATACACGAAAAGACATTTTTTTTAATCACAAGATAAATCAAATATAA
Organism: Asparagus kiusianus; assembly: GCA_022839385.1. NCBI lineage: Eukaryota > Viridiplantae > Streptophyta > Magnoliopsida > Asparagales > Asparagaceae > Asparagus > Asparagus kiusianus. Next base: position 10,910 of record BQKN01040410.1, on the reverse strand, counting down.
AACTCATGTAATTTCATATTATAAAAATACTAGTGAGAAATGAACTCACCTCTGGTGGTCACGACTTTCTCAACTATTATTCTCCCGAATATCAACCAGAACCTATAATGTAAGATATATGACTAATTATTAATTCAGAACAAACATATATTATAGGTAAATCAATTCATAACCTAGAGCCTAATAATTTCAAATATAATCAATAATAATTAAATTCTACAGCACATGTGAGCTTATTATTAACTTTAGCAATTTATCAAAATTTTATATCTCTCATATACTAGCTTTTTGGATTTCCTAGTAATTTATAATAAGACAGGGGGTTATAGGGAATTTATCAAGCCTAAAAATTAACTTTTATTCTTCAGATTGGACTTGTTTACAAGTAGAGTAAATGATAGGGGCCCAACAGAGATTTTCCAATCCTTTTTCAAACATAACTCATATTATTAAGGTCTGTTTTGAAATTTTTCATGGTTCAGGGGGCTTAAAGCAATATTCCTCTCCTTATATCATTTCAACAGATCATCTTCCTCCTCCCTTCTTTCATTTCTTTCTTCTTCTTCTTTCTTTCTTTTTTTTCTCCTGTTCCTCTTTCTTTCTTCCTCTGCTTTCTCTTCTTTTTTCCTTTTGGTTTTCTTCTCCTCTCCCCTCTCTCTCTCTCTCCCCCCCTCTTTTTCTCCGCCATGGCTGCAGGACGGCGATGAGGAAACCACCGGCGACCAAGTCCGACCGACGACGAGTCCTTGCCAGATCTAGGGTTAGTCTATTTTCCTTTCTTTTCTTTTTTTTTTCTAATTTGTTTCATGTATCCTAAACACATAAGAAAATTCATTTTGAAAACCCTAGATTCTTTTTAAGTTTATATTCATAACAATTTAATTCCCTTATTCATTCTATTTTGATTGATTTACTAAGATTTCTATAACAACTTTACTCTTCTAAATCAAGAAATCAACAAAGGGAAGGGTTTATACCTTTGGGTTACTTGAATATTAGATGAAATCATCTGTTTTCCTTTCACTGTCTTCTTCCTCTTCTTCTTCTTCATTTATTTTTTTTTCCCAATTTTAATCTAGGTTATCAGAGGGTTGGGTTGAAGAAGATGAGAGGATGTTCTCTGTTCTCTGGGTTTTTTTTCTATGATTTTCTTTGATTTTCTCTGTTTTATACTTCCGTTAAAAAGGTGCCGGCCAAACTATCGAATGGGTTTAAGCCATCACACACGAACGTGGCAGAAAATCAGAAGTTAAGGTGAAATCCCAAAAACACCCTTAATTAAATTCCTAATCTGAAATTAAAAAAAATTCTATTAATCAAGTTTTTAAGGCACTAACTGTTTAAGTTACTACAGAACGAATGTCTTGGGAAGTGATATGTAGCTAAAATTGGCACGAGTGGAAGATTTCTTAGGATGGTTTAGATGCAGAAATGGAGAAAGATGAGTGTGTTAGTATGAATGACATGATACAAAAGATTCAAGGACTAAAGCTAGGTAAAAATGACTTGGATGGAGGCATTCACAAAGACATTATTTCACTAATATAACAAAAAGAGGAGTTCTTAACAGAGTTGAGGGGAGAAAAAGGACTCATGAAGGCAACCAAAAAAAATTTGGAAAATTGTTGATCAACAATTTCTAGCTATATATAAGGAATAATATGCACATACATATGTATAAAGAAATTCTATTACAAGCTTCACAAATATTGAGACTTAAAAGCACTTCAAGTCCAGCTTCCTTACGTAATTTGGTGTCAGAAGTTGTATAATCTTGCGATTGACCCAAATAAGACAATCCAGTTCTAACGGGAGAATCAAGAAAAATAATGTTACACACCTAAAGAGAGAAAATATTAGATGATAGTTATATACTAAAAAAATGAGATAAATGATAAAGTAAATTAAGAGGTAAGTACAAACCTTAGTCCAGGCATATGGATACCATCAACATATCTGGGGACATCGAATTTTAGAAGGCCTACAAATGATAGAAATGAGGCAATGGAACCAAATATCTCCGCAAAATTCAGCTTAAATATCGTTAATGAACTCATTGCAGCATTTCCCTGGACAGTTTGAGGGCAGAGAGAAGTTAATTGATAATAGCTTTTAAAATCTCAGGTAAGAAATGGAAGGAGTCGATAAATGAGTTTGAGGGAATTTTATAAAGAGTAATAAATCTCACAAAACCACCTCCTAAGTTTTACCTCGGGATGAGCTCGAAGAAACCGAGGCTGTAGACTGTTGTATAGCTATACCATGTCTAGCTGCATACTCATCATATAAGGTTTGAAAATAATTTCTAATAGCTAAATGATGAGTAGTAGCAGTAAGGGTGGTTCCATCATCTGAGTCTATAATCTGATTACCATACAAGGATTGTAACAAACTTCGAAGGCCAATATCCTTCAATCATGGATCAATAAGAACCCCCAAACCAAAAATATGAGGAATAGGCCTAAAGTACTTATTAAATTTGCTCTCCATTTGAAAAATTATATGTCCAAAAGTATCATCCATACGAAATTTCCCAAAAAAATTTTGAATATTTAAAATTTGTAAAGCAGCTAAAGTAATGGTTGAATAATAACAGCCAGATAATAACATTGTAGCATCATAAAAAACTTATAATATTTTATTTAAATTACATATAATTGTCCATTCATCTTCAGTTATTCCATAAGTGCTACCAGAACTAGAACTAGAAGCATAATAGTATATAAAATCAGTTATAATGTCTTTATATTCTATTGCTACACTTAACATTGCATAGGTGGAATTCCATCTATGGTCAACATCTTTTGAAATTAGTCTGGGCTTTACATTTTTTCTTTTACAAAATTGTTTCCATCTTTTAAGTCTTTGTTCAGAAGAATTATGCATGTAAGCAACTGTTCTAACATTTTCTATCATGGGTTTAATTTCAGTAAATGCACTTTAAACAATTAAATTTAAAATATGACAGATACACCTAATATGAAAAAGATCACCATGACATGGCAATGATAAAGTTGATCTGATAAAATCAACAGCTACATTGTTATTACTTGCATTATCTAGTGAAAGAGAAAATATTCTTTCTGAAATTTCTAATTTCATAAGTTCTTCAATTATTAAATTTGCAACATTAGCACCAGTATGTGACTCTTCTATTACAATAAAAGAAATAACTCTTTTAAATATTTGCCAATTTTCATCAATCCAGTGTGCTGTGATACATAAATATCCAGTTTGTGCTCTAGATGTCCAAATATCAGAAGTTAAAGAAAATTTACAGTTTAAATTTTTAAAATAAGAAATTATTTTTTCCTTGTTCCTCCTGATAATATTTTAAAATATCACGTTGACAGGTTTGACGAGAAATTTTTTTAAATGCAGGATAAAAACCATCCCTAAACATATCTTCAAATTCATCATCTTCTACTAATTTAAAAGGAAGGTTTTTAAGAATGATAAACCTGATTATGCATTTCCTGGCTCTGGCAGCGTCATAGTTCTAACTACTGAGACCACCAGAAGAGGAGGATTGAGAAATCATAGATTGTCGGATATCACCTTGAGGAGTCTGGCCTTTGTTGTGTTTATCTAAATGGCGTTTGAGGTGGTTGGTGCCGCTCTTATGATGAGCTTGAAAAATCTTACCGCACAACGCACACTTAGCCTTCTGAGTGAGGATCCTACAGTGTTCATCCTTGGTGACGTCGATCTTCTCGTAAAAATTCCACACATCGGATCTTGGCCTTTTAGGAGCTCTTGGTGCAGATTCGTCGCCACCGGATTCGGGATTAACTTCGGTAGGAGTAGACCCAGTAGGAGGACTCATTTCAGGATCGGGAGATATGTTTTGCTCTTCATAATCAGATCCGGAAGCCATTTGATGAAAGGATTAGAAAGTATAAATAAGAGAGTATAAGAGTATAAGAGAGAGTATAAGAGTATAAGAGAGAAGTAGATGAGTTTTGGTGTGAAGAAAACAAATGAAAACCCCCTTCTATTTATAGAACCAGCCCCCTAGGCAAATGACCAAAATAACCTCACAAAATAGCCGTTTTTTGACCGTTTTGGGGACTTGACCGTTTTGGGGACAAAACGGTCAAACGACCGTTTATGCCCGTTGTGGCCGGGCCGGCCCGGCCGTTTTGGCCACAACGGTCACCCTGGTGAACGTTGTGGCCGGGCCGGGCCGGGCTAGCCAGGCCCGGCCCTGAATTTTGCCCGGCCCGGCCCGGAATTTTGCCCGGCGCCGGCCCTGTTCCGGGCCAGGCCGGGCCCGAGCCGGGCGCCGCTGAGACAGCCCAAACCCGGGCCCGGAACCCGAATCCGGGCCGGCGGGTTTTTTGGACAGGCTTAATCAAACCTCTATAATCAATCCTCTATCTTTTTTTCCCTTAGCGGGAACAACCTCTAATCTTTTAGAAATACGCTTATGTTTCATCATATTATGTGTACATCCATAAACCCATTATAACATTCACTTAGTTTTGTACAAACTATTTTTTTAATTGCCTAACATTCTAATGTATAAAGGTGCTGTTTTATATCAATTTCTGAGACATCCTATACTCATATCGCACTACATAAGTACCCTGCTTCTATTTGTCTCTTCGATACGCAAAACCTACTTACTACTCACAAGATTGCTTAAAATTGACTCAAGTCTTATCAAGCATACATCACAAAGGAATACATCTAAACAAGGCGAAATACCACTTATATCACCTATTGTTTCACCTACTTTTCACATGTATACCCCAACTTGCACTTGATTGCAAAAAAAATACCATAAATTTTTTTTTTAACTTTCACTTATATACCCTTACTTTCTTTTGGCAGCACTTAGATATCATATAATTTTCACAACTAGCGCTCAAGTACCCTAAAGTTTTTAAAACTTGAGCATAAATACCCTCACTCATGCAAATTTGAGGATATTTAAGTGCAAGATTTAAAAACTTTAGGGTATTTAAGCGTTAAATTTAAAAACTTTAGGATATTCAAGTGCCAATTCTAATAACCTTAGGGTATAAGTGCTACCGAAAACAAAAGAGGGTGTATACAAGTGCAAGTTTAAAAAACTTTAGGTTATTTTTTTACTACCAAACACACGGGTAGATATATAAGTGAGAAGTAGATGAAACAAAAGGGTATGTAAGTGCTATTTAGTCCACCAAGCAATTATATCTGCACAGGCAGACGGCTCTCCAACCGAAGAAGTGTTTCCACGCCTCTCAATAGCTAGGAGAATATTTATGAGTTTTTCTGATGATTTGTAAAATCCAACTTGACCTATTGCCAAAGAGAAATGAATAAAAAGAGAACCAAGATCACTCATCTCCTCTTTTTTGCGGGAAAAATGACCAGATCATGAAATAAGTGAAAGTCGGGGTTCAACTAGCACTAGTATAGATTTCGTACATCATTTTACAGTCTATTCCAGTGAAATTATCCAACAGGTTGCGCACACTTGAGGCGATGCACCTCAAAGGAAAAAGATAATGCACCCCCATCTCAAGTAGTAAAAGTTCCAAAAATTTATACAATATTCCTTTCTTCTGTCCCGATGCAACACGTCATTCTGATCATCAGACATTGGTTATCAATAATTGTACAGGAAACTTGTTTCTCTGCCACTGAACCATTTTATTTAACAGGTATCTGCACAAGATATAAAAAGTTACTTAGAAAACCATGTTTCCAAGAAAATAGATTAATAAGCTCAAGTTTATGCGCATTACCCGCTTCACGGCTCTGCACGTCCATAACCTGAACCCCTTTAGCATCTCTCTTCTCATCCTGCGCTTTAACAACCTTTAGCCTCTGCAGGAAATAATGAAGTCAGCAATGATTTTTTTTTTTCGAAATTCAATTGTCTCTCCATTTATAATCAACAAACCAAACTGCCAACGGAACTCTTAATGTGCTGAAAATGACCACAGAAAAGTGACTATTTCCAGATAAATTTCAAGAGGCTTGTGAATCTAGTTTCCTCGCACAACCGTCAACTACCATAGGAACCCAATGTTTATCTTACAGATGTTTAAACAGCTAGTCTTTGCTGAAACCTCACATATATGTGGGAGTGTCTCGCACACATTCAGTTCAGGTGTAGGTTTGGTATAACGAAAGGCATGAGATGGGATTTAGGGCTCAACTTGGAAAAAACACTTAGATGGATACATGGCTAATATGATTGGATGCATGACTCAAATAGGGTCCAACACTTTTTAGTCAACTTGAGTCCAAGTAGATTAGCCTAGTCCAACTCCATTCATGGTTTTTGCAACCCAAAAAATTGGTATCAGAACTCGTGGTCAGATAGGCCTTTTGTAGAAAAGCTTGCTTGATTCCCAATTTGTTTGCATAGGCTACTACTCGTTCAGGCAAGTGACATTACATATGGCTTTGGTGTAACCTGTACACGTGTTAGGGTTCCTTTGGATGCACATATCGTCACACGAGCCTCCAATGTTACTCTATTCATCTACGAAGTGCTGAGACATTGTCTACATCAGCCAACCGTACTGGCTCAAGTTGGACTCGACTAGATCCGAGCCAAGGTGGAGACTAGTAGGAATGTGTCACATCGATTCAACTAAGGTGAGGATTTGGTATAGAAAAAACATGAAATGGAATGTAGTCCCACATTGAAAAAATAATTTGATGGATATATGCTTGGACTCATGACTTTAATAAGGTTAATTTTTATGAGACAAGTATTTCCAAATAGATTATCCTAATGCATATACGTTCATGGGCCTTTGCAAGCCAACAACATATATGGGTTGTCATTACATTTTAGCTCCTCTTTTCCATTTCATGCTAAAATGATTTAAGTCTTGCTTTCGTTTTATCCTCATCCTTCCTAATCTTTAAAACAAAATTTCCTTTCGAGAATCACTCTTAACAGCCAACAGAGATGCAAACAGATTTTGGGTAATCCAACCGAAATCTGCATTTGTATCTCAAATGTGATAGTGTTAAACATTATACCCTATGCCACAGTATCTGGACTCAAGTCCAGCTACTAGGTTGTATATTTTCTAGGCTCGGATTTGATTTCCGATTTCAAGAAAAATTGCGGGTTAGGATAACTGCCCTTAGGCTTTTTTTTTATGGAAAACCAAACTCATATTTTAAGAACGAAACATGTCAGCATGGACTAGATGTTGTACCAAACTACCAATACCGGCACCTCCTTCATCCACACTCTACAACTGTCAACAGATTGAGCGAGTCTAGCCATAGCATAGGCTAGCTTATTCCCTGCTCTTTTAACATGAGTAACAGCAACATCGTTAAAGAAAATTAAAAGATCCCAAATGTCATGTAGGACATCACCAATCACTGATCGCAACACAGTGTGGTTTTGCAAAGCTCTAATGAGCTCCTGACAATCACTTGCTACCTCCACCAGTAAGAACTGGAGTCGTTGAGCTAATCGACATCCTCCTATAACCGCTAGAGCTTCCACAACATAAACAACCCTCACCACCCCTTCGTCGTTGATGCATACACTTCCCTTTTGTGGTCTCTGATTACAACGCCAAATCCATGTTGATTAGAACTTTTAAACAAAACACCGTCGACATTAATCTTATAAGGATCCAATCGCAGGGGTATCCAACAGTCCACTGAGTTTTGCATGTCGCGACGTTGACCCTCCCATAATTTTGAAGCATTGAACTCTATACAGAAGTTGCAACAGAACATTGTTGTTACCTCAGGTTGTCATGCAGCTTCTCCATGCACCACGGTGTTACGGTCATTCCACATGGCCCATAAACTTATAAGAGCCAAGCCCTTTTTGCCGTCGTCTAACTGAACCATCCAGTTCTGCAGCCATTCGTCAAAAGATTGAGCAATTCCATTGATGACCTGTACGCGTCCTTGACATGCCAGAATATGCCACACTTCTTAAGCGTACCTGCAACCTAAGTGTGCTTGGTTGTCACATTTGTTGTGCCACACCAGATGTGCACCATGCCCTCCTAGCAACTTGCCACTGGACCAGATCTTCCATCAGCAGTAGAATATCCCTACAAGCACTACCATATGAAAATCTTAATCTTGTTGGGTATCACGCTCCCCCAAACATTCTTCCACCATGCTCTATGTTTCCCATCCGAAAAAGGGCCAGCCTTGACCTCCCATCAACAAGTCTGTAACACACGTTCACCAACCCTTTACTGTAAACTCGCCATTGTTCTCCCAATGCCATAGTTGAACATCTGTATGTAGATTACAACTGAGGAATTTACAAGATTTCATCAGCTTCAAATGACAGGAAAACTTGATGCACCAAATTTTCATCCCACATCTTTGTCATCGTATCAGAAAGGTCCGACACAGTAGCATCAACTGGAAGCACACTCTGTGGACAAATTGGTTTGAACGAGTATGGCTTTGGTATCTATGAATCTGTTCAAATACAAATACTACTCCCATTGTCAATGCTCCATCTACCCGCACCACACAGCACATCAAGAGAAGACCATATACTTCACCAAGCAAATGATGGTGCATATCCCAACCTTGTTTTGCAAGCAAAGCTAAATTGAACGCCTCAAAGTCTCAAAATCAAAAATCCATACCGCCTTTGATTTTTCCTTCGCACATCATCGACCAACTTAGACAATGAATTTTCCTATCTGTATCATTTAGCTCCCCACAAAAAACGAGCTAAGATGCCATTCAGGTCCGCACACATAGTTTTGAGCAATAAAAAACAAGACATTGCACAAGTTGGCGAAGCTTAACCCGCTGCTTTGAATAAAACTTCTCAACCCGCCTAAGATAACAATTTCCCCTTCCAGCCATGAATCTTGTTCCACATACGGCCTCTTAACGTGTTGAAAATGTGCTTCTTTGATCAACCAATTAGAGTCGGAAGACCAAGGTTGTCATGGACTTGTACCTCCCCCACTCCTACCATATTCAACAGGGTCTGTTTTATTGGAATTGTCACATTTGGAGAAATAATAATGATGATGATTTTTGCAGATTTATCAAATGACCCATGGTTCCTCATACATATGGATTATATGCGATAGCTTCCGACATTCACTTTTCGTGGCCCTAGCAAATAGCAGACTATCATCAACAAAGAAAAGATGTGAAGGACCTCTGCAACCAGCACCGAAGTCATGGATACTTTATTGGAGCCCACGAGATGGTGAAGCTTTGTGCAACGATGGACTATTATAGAGTATAGAATATGTAACAGAGCGGACGCATAGGATACTTGAGAAATCCATTGTGACAGAAGCCCCATCCGAGCCATAATACCCTCCAACAAATTCCACTCAACTATATCCTTGGCCACTTATATCCAGTTTGAAAGCTATGAAACCTCGTCTACCTTTATTCTTCTTTTTCATCATATGCATCAACTCGAAATACACTAAAATATATGTTATCAGTCGGCCCGTCACAAAAGCGCTTTGTAACTCAAAGATAATATGGAAGAATGCAATTCAGGCGATTCATAAGAACCTTTGAGATAAGCTCGTAGACGACATTGCATAGACTAATAGCGCGAAAGTCGATAATCTCTTTTGGGTTTTGTTTCTTTGGAATGAGAACTATATTTGTATGATTCACCTTCGAAAGCATAACCCCCAAATTTAGGCAGTTCAACGCTGTAAAAATTATCTCTCCCTATGATATGCCATTATTTTTGGTAAAACAATACCGGCATCCCATCTGGTCCCAACGCCTTTGTTGACATCATTTGATTTAGCGCTGTAATCACCTCTTCCAACCTAAAATCACTGTCGAAAGTTTTGGCCATATCATCAGTCACCACTTCTTGTACAACATTAAGAATCCGGTCCAATCTATGATCTCCTAAAGTGCGGAAAATCTCATCAAAATATTGTGAAATTAGATTTCCCACATTATCTAGTTCTTGCCACCTACCGTAATCATCGCGAAGCCCTTTAATAAAGTTTTGCTTTTTCAGTGTGGCTTTCTTATGAAAATATGCCGTATATTGATCTCATATAACCATTCCGCCCTCAATGTTGTTTCCATATCGCCTCTCCCTTCTTAAATAACTCGTTAATCTCACACTTCGAACTTTTTATCTCATCAATCACCAAACTTGACCTTTGATAGCACACAATTCATTTTAACTAGTCTTTTTCATCTTAAGCAATTGTTGAACATTCCTAAAAACATTTATGTTCCATAGCATCATCTCATACCCACACCTACATCTGTTTAGCAATTTGATCAATGTCACTTCCCTCATTCCAAGTTGACTAGATCACACCCTCACAACCTTCATATTCTAGCCACATAGCCTCGAACCGGAAGCAGCAATGAAGTGTAATCTTTCTTTGATCCTCGTTCACAAGACGAGCTACAATTTGGCAATGGTCGGAGCCTGTGGTGATTGCATGAAGGACTGATGCAGAAGGGAATGCAATTCGCCACCTCCATGTCGCTAAAACTCTATCCATCCCTTCCTACACATAGACCCCACTTGCACACATAGCTTCCCACCTACACCCATACGCGATAAGTACCTAACACGTCCTCGTACCCAAACTTCATGGACACTCCTTGGATATATGCATACATTTATGCAAACATGTACTCAACTATAATATTATATATATATATATATATATATATATATATATATATATAGAGAGAGAGAGAGAGAGAGATTAATGGGTATCCTTGTCATAGGAGGGGATTTCCTCCTATGACGCCTCTAAAATCACATGATTGAGCGACATTATGGATGATCCGCTCCGTTTAACTTGATCTACATATTCTAAAACCCCAACACACTAAGTTTGGGGTGAATCCGTCGTCGTTTGACCCTCCATCGAGCCATGTGAAAAGTTCTATTCATTCAAAACCATTAAAATTGATACGAGTGGATGAAGGGTCAAACG
>BQKN01040409.1:0-10645 GCA_022839385.1 Asparagus kiusianus | reverse complement strand
TTGCAAAATGTGGCTGAAATTTCGTGGGGGTTCTTGTGTCAACCTGAACTAACATTTGGGATTAGGGTTCATGTTTGTTTTCCTCAAGAAAGGGGGTGTTTTGTGCAAGAGGGTTAAAGAAATGTTTGAGGGGGCTATTTGCAAAATAGCCCATATAATTTTCTGGGGTCTAATTTGCAAAATGACCACGAATTTGGGGCTGAAATCCAAAGAGTGTTGACCCCAAACTCTTGATCGAATTTTTGGTAAAGGCATGTGTATGCAAAACCAAAAGTTCGAGGAGGGGCTTTTATGTAAAATTGACCAAATTCTGCAAAAGGACTTATTTGCAAAATTTGATCAGAATTATAGGGTACCGGGATGTTAGATGATCAAGTATAATGACCATGACCCGAGTCACACGTGTCCTTGGCCTGAACTTGGCCTTGAGCACGGGGGTATTTTGGGTAATTTATCGCGAAACGGCGACTATCGTTTTGCATGCACGAAATTCGTAGGTTTAATTAGACTTTAACTGCAAAATCCTATTTGTTTATAGGATTTCAAGTCCAAGTGCTTAATTTCCCCTTTTTCGATATTTCGTGTATTATATATTGTACCTGATGTACTGCTCTTCACTGCAGATTTGTGATGTCTTCTCGTCGTGCTCAGCTTTCCAGGAGTCGCTCCCACTCGCAACACAGCGAGGAGGAGGCTCTTGCTGTATCTTCTTCAGCGGCTTCTTTTTATGGGGGTGAGGATTTTGATTTTCTGTATCCCGGATTGACCTCTCGCGGGTCATGAAGGAAGAACCGATACCCCTCCCGCGGGGGTTAAGGTTTCAGACTTGTTTTGCTTTAGCCAATTCAAGTCTTCGGATATATCGGGGCGATCTCGTGTCGTCTTACACCTTACAGGTCGGTATGTATTATCACGGTATCTATGTGATAATACGTACCGTCCTCTCGGTGTAGGACACTCGAAATCGTCACTCCGGTTATCCCGCAAGTAATCTTATCTTGCCTTTATGACATGAATTTTCTGACTCCATCTTCATGCTCTGTTGCAGTCGATTTTCCCGGGGGTAGTCTCCCTCACCATGCCCCTACCGGTTGCAGCAAGGAAGCGTTCTCTTCAGCTTCCGCTAGGCAGATCATCGATCCACTTCCGCAGTTTGGCCATGATCGTTCAGACGAATTCTGTCGTCTGATAAAGGATGGAGGGCGTCACTGTTTACGCCAACTTATCACCGATGCTCCCCTCACCGCAGATGCTACTTCTACTGAGGCTTTAAAGAAGCCAGATTTTCTATTCGGGGATCGCACCGAGGATCCTGCCGTGCTGACTCTTGCTGAGGAGCATTGGCTAACCCTTGACGAGGGAGCTCTTTTATATATTCCCTCCATTCCTCGCCAGTGTTCTTTTACTCACTTGGAGAGACAGGCTGTGGGGCGACAGATGTCCTGGTCTCTTACCAATGCTGCTGTCCATATTCAGTGCGGATACATTTCTCATCATAAGAGTCCCGGTTCTCTGGGGTATCAATCCATTTGCGGTCTTCGCCCCGGGATCATGGGTCTCGACACCGCACCTCCAGGCGAGGTGTCGGCGGCCGCTCTTACCGTGAGGAATCGTCTAGCTCAGCTTGGAAGACAGTTACCTCCACTAGATTACCGATGCTACGGTTGGGCTTCTTCGCCGGGCAAGGGGTGGTGGACCCGCATGACCGGATATGTTCTGGGAAGGTGGGAGAGGGATCTGAAGGATAGTGGGTTATATGCGCCCATACGAGCTACCATGTACGGGATCCCAGTCAGTTGCCGCCACTTTTTGGCACTGTTAGAGACATACATGCCTGATAGCAACACTTTCCTCACAAGCGGCGGGGAACTAGGGCTGGCTCTTCATGAGATGCACCAGGTTTCAGGCCTTCCGATGGGGGATTGCCCGTATCAGGAGTACTTTCCTTCCAACCAGCAGTTGGATTTGCTAAAGAAAGATAACCCTGATATGTATGACACCCTTTGGGATCTCACATGTCACTACCATACCTCACTGCTCCAAACTTCTGCTCCAGCTAAGACGAAGAAGAAGATCAGCTTGAAGCAGTTCGCCGTTTATTTGTTTCAAAACCTGGAGGGTGATTTCGTTGGACCTATCCGTGAGTTGGATGTCTTGGACTTCACCGCTATTAACGAGCTGATGGAGAAGAATGAAACTCATTCTTATACTATTGCCAGCGCCGAGGGAGCTTTTCCCGCCGGGACCACATTCCGTTCTTTCCTCCGTCGTGCGCAGAAGTCTATTGAGCCTCGGTCTCTGTTGGCCGGCTACCTCGCACTCTGGTTGAAGAAGTGCGTTGTTCCATACCAGTCTTCGGATGACTTACCAGTCGAGGTGCTCTTCCCGGCAGTCCAGTTAGCCTATGGGCGGGAGCTGTCCCTGCTTCCAGCGATGGTGGCCAGCATTCATTGCGGGCTCAGGGGCGTAGTTCGTGTTCTTACCCATGTGGGTTCTAAGCCCTCGACCGAGCTTACCTGCCCGAAGGTTGAGCTACCTTATGCTTATCTGATGGCGTGGTTCGTTCTACACCGGCCTGACTTGATGTCAGCTCCCCGCATCGTTGATACCCCTGTTCCTTTCCTACAACTGTTGGAGAGGAGTAGGTGGCTTGGGAAGAAATTTGAAGATGTACAACAAGAACTTCAAGTTCGTCGGAACTGGGAGCTCTTCAAGTGCTTTCCTCACTTTTCTGGACGTTATGGCGAGGAGTTGACTGATATGGAGAAACCCCGAACTAACCGGACTGCTCTCGACGTCGGTTGCTTCCGATGGCTGGTAAACATCCGCATCGGGTATCTTGTTCTTCGGGTGAAGAACCGCTGCCATATCGAGCCTTACCTTCCCTGCCGTTTCGCACGTCAGTTCGGCTACGACCAACTATATGTTGGGAATCCGAGCCGTGGTTTACAGGTTAAGGGAGGGCTTGTCGACGGTATACGAGCGTGGTTATGGACCATGGTTGGTTGCACCGGGGCTCAGTTTGCTCTTCCTTCGTATAAGCGCAAACCGATGATCACCTTCCTTAGCTGCAAGTGGTTCCTTTCTGCCTATGAATCCATAGGTGTAAAGAGCCTTTCGGAGTTAGAGTCTGAGCACTTGGTTCAGGCTGCTATGACGGCTGCTCGGAAGCAGGGGAGGAGTTCCACCGGGATTCCCGAAGATGGGCCTGCGGATATGGATACCGACCAAGCGGAGCTTGATGCAGGTTTGTCTTTCTCTTCTTCCTCGACTTCGATTGATATTGGCGAAAGATCTGGTTCATGAAATGATCTTTGTTATTTCAGGTGGATCGGCCGATGACCATGAACCTCTCGCTTCACGTCGTGCGAAATCCAAGTTTGGTGGCCGAACTTCGCATGCCCGTCCCGTCGGTCCTTCGAAAAGGAAGAAGATTGCCTATAGACCCCCTGTTGATCGACGCTCCCCTGGGGTAGATTCAGGCGGCTTTGCTAGCGAGGAGGAAGGTAACACTCCGTTACTTTCAATATTTTGACATGATTTACCTTCTGGGATTCATAACCGTGCTTTATGTTCCAGGGTTCCTTGAAGAGGGTGAACTTCCATTGCCTCCTGTATCCCCTGGTCCGGAAAACATGGATTGCTTCGTGCAGCAGATGTGCGACGCCCTTCATGACGGTTCTCTGGGCATCGATTTGAACATTGATCTTGGGCCAGAGTATAGTGTCGAGCCCACCGCTTCTTACTCAGGTATACCTGCATCCAATAATATCTCTTTTGATTATAGGGAAAGAGAATTCGACTGAGGGTGAATCCTTTCATGATGTAGGTTTTGAAGACCAGGGGAATGCCTCTGCGCCGAGTTTCTGCGGTCCTGACGCTGGGCTGCTAGTCGATATGCTGGCTGAACAGGCCGCCAAAGGAACTGCGGGACCGCCCTTTACGAGCGATACACTCACAGGTACATCATCAGCCACTAGGACTGATTCTCCTTTGACTACCGACCCTTCCCGTGTTCTAGAAGATGGTGGACTTGCGGGTATGCCGATGATCTTATCACCCTTATTCTCTTCATTTGCCTAAATTTCCATTTTGACTAATGAAGAAATATAACTGTAGGACCAGGCGTTGCGCCTGATGCTGCTGCAGTTTCTGGGGCTGATAGTTTGCTTGATAGCCATGTCTCCTTGCCACAGCCGAGAGATACGACTGATTTGCCTGCAGGGGTCGATACACCCTTCATGGCTAATCCTATTGTTGTCTTAGAGTCTACCGTGCCTCCACCCGAGGGAACTTCCGCCAGTACAGGTATACTTCGAATTTCCCTTCGGGTTTCCTTGTCATATTTGATAATCTCTTAACTTTCCCCACTGCTGCTTGCAGGAGCTCGATCATCTTTACACGAGTGTGTTCGTGTCCTTTTGGCCGACAATGATCCTGATAGAGAGATCTTTCGCGCGGACCTCAGCTTCTTCATCGCCTTTTATAATGGCATGATTGAGAAACTCCTTCTCCGAGGATACTGTTTTGACCAGTTCAGGCGTTCCTTTTCTCGCCACATGCTGATGATGAGGGAAGAAGGATACCCAGAGTTGGCTGATTCCTTCACTGCTGATTTTACTGCTCTGGAGTCAGAGGTTCGAGAGTTGAGGGATTTGAAGGCTGGTGGAGCTTCTTCTTTCATGTCCTCTCAGATAGAGGATAGAATGACTCAGTGGCGTGACTTGAGATCTTCCATCGGCAGCGAGCTTCGGGCCCGTGAGCAATCTGTTACGCAGCTGATGGCCAACCTGGCGAAGAAGGACACCAGCAAAGGCGAGTTACTCAGCTCCCTAGATTCTACTCGTGCAGAGATAGCTAGGCTGAAGGAGGCCTTGGGACGTGCTGAAGAGTCTGCAGCTATAATCACCAAGGACCTGGTTGGATTGGAGCGTTCTCGTGAATGGACACTGGACAAGTTGGGATCAACACAGGAGGGATTGATGAAGCTGCGCACTGAAGCCGCTGAGGTCTTGAGTAGTTCTGAGGATTCTGTCCGAGCTAGCTTGCAGGCGGAGTTCGAGCAGAGCTATATGGACAGGCTCTCCGGTTTAGAGTCTCATACTCTTAGTCGTCAGCTGCCTTCGGGTTGACGAACTTGTTGTTGTATGCTTTTGTCTTGATCTTTTATTAGAGACTCCTTATTTGCTTCTTTTTACATGATGTTTTGGTACACACCCCCAGCCCTTAATGCTATGACTTTGAATTCATAAACTCCATCACTTTTTTATAGGGAAGGGGTACCTTGCACCGCGTATTAGGCGATGACTTATCCCTCCTTAGGCTTCGGGATAAAATTCCCCAGGTTTAGACTCTGGTAACTTTTTTCGGTCGGCAAAAGATTTCAAACCGGCTATACGTGTTAGGTATAGACTTATCCTTCCTTAGGCTTCGGGATAAAATTCCCCAGGTTTAGACCCTGGTAACTTTTTTCAATCGGCGAAAGATTTCAAACCGGCTATACGTGTTAGGTATAGACTTTGGGGTTTTTGGCAAACCCCCAGCCTTCAACGGGTTTGACTTGCCTTTACCGATTACCGTTTGAATCGGGCTAGCATGCGAATTGTCTAAATCCATTCCGCATGTAACGTTGTGCTAAGAAAATTGCTTCTCTTAGACTTAGTGCTATGATGTTGAATACATAGACTTCGTCTTTCTTGCGGGAAAGACTACCCGGCAACGCGTGTTAGGCGCTGACTTCATCTCTGTCTTTTCTAAAAGCAAAGACAGGGGAAAGGGGAGACTAGAAGTAGGATCTCCACTCCGAGAATCGAAAAGATTCGGATAACCCTAACTGTCGTAAGGTTTGATTATCGAATCGAAAGGTTCAAACGACCCTAACTGTCGTAAGGTTTGGTCATTTGACTCTGAAGAGGAAGAATTTTATATTCTATCTTCAGCAGGAAAGGAAACTCGAGGTGGGATCTCCACCCCCAGGATCCGACAGGTGAAACTAGGAGTGGGATCTCCACTCCGAGAATCGAAAAGATTCGGATAATCCTAACTGTCGTAAGGTTTGATTATCGAATCGAAAGGTTCAAACAACCCTAACTGTCGTAAGGTTTGGTCATTTGACTCTGAAGAGGAAGAATTTTATATTCTATCTTCAGCAGGAAAGGAAACTCAAGGTGGGATCTCCACCCCCAGAATCCGACAGGTGAAGCTAGGAGTGGGATCTCCACTCCGAGAATCGAAAAGATTCGGATAACCCTAACTGTCGTAAGGTTTGGTTACTCGAATCGAAAGGTTCAAACGACCCTAACTGTCGTAAGGTTTGGTCATTCGATTTGAAATTGGACCTCTCGTTCATTGAAGGAATCGAGAAGGGATTTTGGTTGTGGTCCTAACTGTAGTAAGGTTTGACCAAGTGGGGAGTGTGAGAATGATCATAACCGAAAGAAGGTTTGATCGCTCGATTTGTGGACCTCTCGTTCATTGACGGAATCGAGAGGGGAATTTGGCTTTGGCCCTAACTGTAGTAAGGTTTGACCAAGCAGGAATTGTGTGGTGGAGACTATGAGTAGTCAGAAACCACTGAAAGTTTTGTGAGGAAAGATTAATCCATTGAATGATTAGATCTCATCTCGGCAAAAGAGTGCTTGTGAGAGTTAGACAAGAATATTCTGAATTCGAACATTGATTTCTTGTTCATCAGCGACCGGGTTATCCCTAAGAATACCCCGATGTGGTATTCTTCCGGGAACTTCCCGGTACCTCAATCCCTCTGAGGATACTAAGGATAGTACCTCTTCAGAAATTTGCCATTTATTGGCATCATGAGCCGATCACCATCTTTGGTGACTAGGCGATAGGCGCCGTTCGAGTAGACTGTTTCCACTACAAACGGTCCTTCCCATTTGGGTTCAAATTTGCCTTTCTTCTTAGAGTTAAGGATCATAGGACGTTTCTCAGTTAAGACCAAGTCCCCTTCCTTAAAACTCCTTTGTCGAACCTTTTTGTCGAAGGCTCGAGAAATCCTGGCTTGGTAAAACTCAATGTGCTGTTGAGCTTCCAGGCGCTTTTCATCGAGCATCTCGAGTTCTTCGAGGCGCTTCTGATGCTGTTCTTCGGTCGTCATCTGGGTTGCAAGAGCGATGCGAAGAGATGGAATTTGAACTTCCAGAGGGAGAACGGCTTCACATCCATACACCAATGAGTACGGGGTTGCGCCGGTTGGTGTACGTACCGTGGTACGATAGGCCCATAAAGCTGCGCCGAGCTTGTCGTCCCAATCTCGCTTGTTATTTTTCACAAGCTTTGACAAGAGCTTTATGATAGTCTTGTTGAAGGCTTCAGCTAATCCCTTTGCTGTGGGATTATAAGCTGTTGACGAGATGTCCTGAATTTTGAACTTTTCGCAGAACTTTATGAAGGCGTTGCTGATAAATTGAGGACCGTTGTCATGTATGATTCGTCTTGGAACACCATGCCGGTAGATGATATGGTGCTTGATGAATGCAATGACGTTGCTCGTCTTGACTTCTCTGAGTGGAATTGCTTCAGCCCATTTAGAGAAGTAATCAGTGATTGCCAGGATGAACCGGTCACCTTTGACTGACGGAGGATTTATAGGACCAACAATGTCCATTCCCCAGGTCTCGAACGGCCACGACGTAACCAAAGGATGTAGATGTTCCGAAGGCTGGTGCATGTAATTCGCGTGCACCTGACACGCGTGACACTTCCGGGCGTATACGATTGCCTCGTGCATCATGGAGGGCCAAAAGTATCCCATTCTCCTGATACGATCATAGAGCTTGGGACCAGGTTGGTGCGCGCCGCACTCTCCTTCATGTGCTTCTTTAAGCACTTCTTCAGCTTCTTTGGTTGATAGGCAACGTGCCAGCATGCCATCATACCCCCTGCGGTATAGCGTTCGATTCTCCGTATTATAGTAGAATCTCGGAGCTCTTCGTCTGATCGACTCTCTCTCCTTCACGTCTTCTGGCAAGATTCCGTGTAGGACGTAATCGATGATGGGGAAGCGCCAATCCCGGGGCTCAAACTCAGCCTGAGTTGTGTGCGCCTCCTGAACCTCTTCTTCCCTGCCATTTTCATCGTGAAGCGGCACTAAGAGTTGGTGAGTTCCTACCGTAACAAATTGCTCTGTTCCGGGTGGCTGTGCCAGGGATACAGCTAAAGCTGCTAACGCATCTGCGTAGGTGTTCTGCAACCGCGGAACGTGCTCGATGAAGAATCCTTCAAACGACTCCGCTAGCTCCACCGCCATCTTGTGATAAGGAATTAAATCCTGACTTCGGACTTCGTATTCCCCTTGGACTTGTTTGACTATCAGTTGAGAATCACCGAAAGCTTCGAGATACTCAACCCCCAGCTCTTTGGCGAAGTTGAGTCCTATAATCAGTGCGTTGTACTCTGCCACATTATTCGAGCATGGCTCGGTTAATGAGTAGGCTCGAGGCATCACATGTTTTCCTGGGGAAACTAAGACCACTCCAACTCCGGAGGAGACCTTAGAACATCCATGACTACCTGCGGCATTAGCTGCTCGTGAAGCGCCGTCGAAGTACAAACGCCAAACTTGTTGGTGCGAAGTTGCGTTGACTTCGTGAGTTTCATCCGGTAAATCGTCATATATCTCGGCGGCGTCCGTCGTTGGATTAGATGCCAGGAGATCGCAGATGGCCTGTCCTTTTACTGACTTCTGCTGTTTGAAGTGCAGATCGTATTGGGACAAGAGTAAAGCCCACTTCGCTAATCGCCAGCTCATGGAAGCCGGTTGAGTCATGAACACTCGGACCGGGTTAACTTTGGAGATGGCATATATGGTCTGTCCGACCAAGTAATGCCGCATCTTTTGGATGGCGAACACTAGGGCGAGGCATTCTCTCTCAATCATGGGATATCGAGATTCTGCGCCTACCATGGTTCGGCTTAAGTAGTATACCGCCTGCTTGTGACCGTTATCGTCATCTTGTGCAAGCAATGCACTTAATGAGTGGCTCGTCGCCTTGACATAAATCAAGAACGGTTTGCCCGATTTCGGTGCAACGAGTACGGGAGGTTTCGAGAGATATTCTTTGATACTCTCGAACGCCTTTTGACAAGCATCGTCCCATACGAATGACACGCCCTTCTTTGTGAGCCTGGAGAACGGTTAGCATTTCCCCGAAAGGTTCGAGATAAATCGACGGATATAAGCCAATCGCCCTTGCAGTCCTCTGAGTTCTTTGAGGTTCCTCGGAGGTTGCAATTCATTGATCGCCTTCACTTTATCCGGATCAATGTGAATACCTTTGGTGGTGACGACGAATCCCAGGAATTTGCCACTGGACATTCCGAGGAAAGACTTGGTAGGGTTCATCTTCAACTGATGGGCCCGCATCAAGTCGAACATGGTCTTCAAGTCTTTGATGTGATCATTCTTATCATGACTTTTCACGACCAGATCGTCCACGTAGCACTCAACCGTCTTTCGGAGATGTTCCTGAAAGATTTTTGACATAGCTCGCTGATATGTAGCTCCTGCATTCTTCAAGCCGAAGGGCATGACTGTGTAGCAGAATACGCCGAGAGGTGTTCTAAATGCAGTATGCATCTGGATGCATCTTTATCTGGTTGTAACCAGAGAAACCATCCATAAAGGACATCCTCTCGAACCCACACGTGTTGTCGATGATAACATCCGTGATGGGGAGAGGAAAGTCATCTTTTGGGCAAGCAGCATTGAGGTCTCTGAAGTCAATGCATATCCGGATCTTCCCGTTCTTCTTTAGGACCGGAACAATATTGGCAAGCCATTCGGGATGTTGCTCCTCTCGGATAAATCCCGAATCAACGAGCTTTTTGACTTCAGCTTCGATTGCTTCCATCATTTGCGGACGAAACCGTCGTTGTTGTTGTTTGACTGGCTTGACGTCCGGCTTAATGTTGAGGCGATGCACTGCTACGTTTGGGTCGAGACCTGGCATGTCTTCATAATTCCAGGCGAACACGTCGATGTACTCCCGGATAAGAGAAATCAACTCCTCCTTCTCTTCAGGTAGGAGGCTGTCGCTGATGAATATTGGCTTCGGATTTTCTTCGCTGCCCATATTCACCTGAACGACTTGGTCTTCGGTAGGAGGTTCTCTCTGCTCGAATCGATCGCCATACTGCATGCTTAAGTGATGAACCCACGGGTCTTCCCATGTCGGCATCTCATCATCTTCCTCCATTTTCGTTGGATCGACCGTGACCATGTTTGACATTAGCCTTTTGAACATTTCACCAAGACTAGCGTCGGAATCCTAACCCGAAGAGTCGGAAGAATATCCCTTCCTAGTCTTGTTAGCAATTTGGTCAATGATTTGCCAACCACACTCATCATCTGATGAGACATAGCCTAGACCTCTTTTGTGGCGATAGTAATTATCGGGTTTTCCCTTCGGTACATAGGCCATCCGGGGTGGAACCCATGGACCTCGACCAAAGAAAAGACCCTCTCCGATCTTGAAGTCATAGCCGTGCATTTCCATCATGTTGCGCGCTTTCGCATCGTATTTGGATAGATGACGGGCTGGTTTATCATCGTCGTCTTCCTCTTCCATGAAGTGGTCGGGTATCGGAGATGCTCTTCCTTTGCCGTAGACGACCTCCTTTCCAC
>BQKN01040390.1:0-12510 GCA_022839385.1 Asparagus kiusianus | reverse complement strand
GGCGAGACAGCAAAATACTGTCTCGACCGGCGAGACAGCAAAAGACTATCTCGACCGGCGAGACAGCAAAAGACTGTCTCGCTGGCGAGACAGTAAAAACTGTGTTTTGGGTGATTTTCCCAGTTTTGAGAGATTTTCTGTGTTTGGATATCTATTGGCATTTTTTGACGCCTACAGATACCCCCTCCAAAGTATTCCAGACGTATTCTTTTATAGAAAAGTCTGGGATGCTTTGGATAAGATAGATTTTACTTACGATCCCTTCAATGCTTGGTTGAGTAGATCGTGTATCAGGATTTGCAAATGGCTTCAACCTTTGACCTCTTCTGTATTTAGTCTATTCAGTTCTTTGTAGAATAGCTAATGTTCTTCCGGCGTCGCGTTTATCGCTTGACCGTTGTTGAGATCTTGAATCGAAGCTGGTATTTGTTCTTGTAGGTCCAACTCTTGTCATTGAATTGACACATTCATTGAAAATTCAACAGGTTATCCTTAAGAATATTCAGATTAATATTCTCCAGGAACTTCCTATTGGGTGTGGGAAACAGTTTAGACTCGTGTACCCATTAGAGTATCCGTCTGTATCGCATTTGATTTTTGATCAAGAGAACATCTGCCGTTTCATGCTGTGAGGTAGTGTTTATGATCTCTGTGGAGAAAAAGTGTTTACTGCTTCGTGGCGCAAGACAGCTCTACAGTATTTGCCGTCTCGTTCAGCGAGACAGCATTTGCTGTCGCGCTCGGCGAGACAGCGTTTGCTGTCGCGCTCGGCGAGACAGCGTTTGCTGTCGCGCCCGGCGAGACAGCATTTGCTGTCGCGCTCGGCGCGACAGCAAACAGAAGGTATAAAATCGGGACTTAGGGTTTTTAGGGCTTTTTCTGGGCGATTTTAGGCGCAATTTCTGGCGATTTCTGAGGCGATTTTCGATCAGATCTTCTCCTCTTCTTCTCCCCTGCGTTTCTGATTTGTGTGGAGCTTTCGTTTGTGAAGATTCCAATTGGATTTGTGAAGGTTTGTTTCCCCCCTTTTCTTCAAAAATCTGATTTTCTTGAACTGTGGCGATTGTCTGTGTTGCTTCGGTTGTATTTGCCCAATTTTTTGTCGATTTCATGTTCAAAGCCCTAACTTTCTCTCATATTTCATTGTAGATCCCATAATCATTATGTCGCCACGTAAATCCAAGGGTTCTCGAAGTCGTTCGACTGTTCAGTCCCCTGAGGAGGCTGTCCCTGCTGCCGCTTCGCATGGGGGTATACCTCTTTCATCTTTTCACAACTTTAAATACTGCATTTCATCAATTTCATATATATATGCCTGTATTTGTATGCAGATCCTCGTTTGTATCCTTTGAGATACCTTCGAGAAGAGCCGGCATCCTCCTTTGAGGGGATCGACGCTTAAAAGTGTTCGTTTTGCTTGGACAAAACACACTTCAGAACATACAGGGGCGATTTTATATCAACCCACATGTGTTAAAAGGTTTTGATATGCCGTTATAATGTCCGTGTATAGCGACGCATATCTCCTTTATACATGTGGGAGATGATAAATCGTCACGCCTGTTATGAAATAGCGATTATATCTTATAGAATAAGATGTACCGCTTTTTCCATAATTTTAGGAGTATCCTCACACCATTTACGTGTATGTTTTCTTTATCAGTCCAATTTCCTTCTACTGCCATTCCTGCTGATGCGGTTACTGGTCGGAGTGGTATTATTCATTCTCTTTATGAGGGATTACCCTTAATAGAGTCCGCTCCTCAATTTAAACCGGATTATAGTGAAGGAGCTAGAGAACTGATTCAGCGAGGTAGTTGCCGTATTCTGCGACGGATAATCACTGACACCCCTCTGATTTCAGAACGAGATGATAACAAATATATAAGAAAGCCGGATTTCTTGTTTGGTGACGCCATAAAGGATCCGGGGGTCGCATTCTGCAAGCCCGCACAATGGTTACATCAAAGTGGGTCATCCTTCTTATATTTGCCGCTGATCCCTCGGGACCATTCGCTATTAAAGTTCAGAAATTTATCGGTTAACCGCGAAATGTTCTGGAGATTAACTGAAAATCATGAGAGCGTTCACTGTGGTTTCATTGGAAAGGAGGCCACTCCAGGTTCAAGTGAGAGAACTTCTATAAGAGGGCTTCATCCAGGTGTCTTAGGACTAGATAATATACCCCACAATGAAACAACATCGCGAGCAAACATAGTGAAGAACCGGTTAGCGGCAGCGGGGAAAGTATTACCCAAAGAGAGTTTCAGATG
This sequence comes from Asparagus kiusianus, assembly GCA_022839385.1. NCBI lineage: Eukaryota > Viridiplantae > Streptophyta > Magnoliopsida > Asparagales > Asparagaceae > Asparagus > Asparagus kiusianus. The sequence continues at coordinate 10,237 of BQKN01040390.1, read as the reverse complement.
TTATGGGTGGGTCCATTACTTTGGAGAGAAATGGTGGTGGACCAGAATGACTCGCTACGTCTTGGAACGTTGGAAGCGAGAGTTAACCGAATTGGGGTTGATGGTTCCGATCCGTGCTACCATGAGTGGCCTGCAGATTAGTGTGGGTCATTTCCTCTGTCTGTTCGAGATCTACAACCCGGATACTAACACCTTCTTTACCAAGAATGGGGAACTCGGACTACCGTTACATGAGATGATGCAGGTTTCTGGTTTGCCGTTGGGTGATATTCCATATCAAGAGTTCTTCCCAACTACCAATCAGTTGAATAAGATAAAGGATCGGTCAGCTGTGACTCATGACGTTTTATGGGAGTTGACTTGTCATTATCACATAGCTACGGCTGAGATGGACACCAAGGCAAGGAGGAAGTCTCCTCAAATCAGCTTAAAACAATTCGCCGATTATCTATTCAAGAATCTAGAAGACCGTTCGAAGGATGTATGCGGATTGTCTCCCATGAGTCAAGATGAAATCAACCGGCTGTTAGAGAAAACGAAGGCCCAGACTTATACCTCTCACTCAGAAGATGGGTTTCCGCATGGGACAAAATTTCGCTCTTATTTGTGGCAAGCTGGTGTTCCAATCAGCTCTACCGCTCTGCTGGCTGGTTTCCTGGCATTGTGGCTGAAGAGATGCGTAGTTCCCCACTAATCCTCTGATATAATGCCAATGGAAGTATTGTATCCAGCCGTCCAGTTAGCTACAGGTCGCAAATTATCCTTGCTTCCTGCTATGATGGCTGCCATTCACAGTGGATTACGACAGTTAATCACTGCGTTTACTCAGGAGAAGAAGAAACCCTCCGCCAATTTATTAGTTCCAAAGCTGGAATTGCCATATACATACTTAATGGCCTGGTTAGTGCTTCACCGACCAGACTTAATGGAAGCTCCGGCGGAGGTAAATCCCAACGTTCCTTTGTTGCAGAACCTTGAAGCTTGCAGATGGATCAAACATCGAGAACCGGATATAACGATTCAGTTCAGAATTCACAAGTGTTGGGAATTCTACCCCTGTTTCCCTCAATTCTCTGGTACCTACAACGCTACTTTATTGGATGCTGAAGATCCAAGGCAGAATCGCACTGTTTTGGATATCGGGTGCTTCAGATGGTTGATGAATATTCGACCCGGTTACCTATTGTTCAGGGTGAGAGATACTTGTCTCATTGAACCCTACCTCCCATGCCGATTTGCTCGTCAATTCGGCTATGATCAAATATATGTCGGCAACCCGAATCGTCACTTAAACTTTCGTGGAGGACTTATCGACGGAGCGAGAGCTTGGTTCTGGAGTATTGCCGGTTGTACAAATGCCGAGTTCGATCTCCCCTTGGAAATACCACCTCTACGGATGACATTTTTATTTTGTAAATGGTTGCTTGTTGCTAACACCACCACCCGACACCAGAGAATGCAGGAACCAGTAGAAGAGGCAGTCCTGCGACGTTCAAGCAGAGCGAAACGTGACGTTACGCCTTCAACTCAGAAGAAAGAGGCTGCTGAATCATCGAGAAAGGGAAAAGAACCGGCTTGTTCAGCTAATAGTGAAGAAGACTTTGATTCTGAGGAGACGGAGACTTCCGAGGAGGAGGGCAAAAGCTCAAGTTCCGATGAAAGATCAGGTCTTCCTGATTCTTTCTTTGAAAGAGGACTTGTGCGCCCATCTGCTGCGTCTACTCGACCATCAGATGCTCCAAAAAAGAAGAGAGAGAGAGTTGTTTTGGAACATCCGAACCGAATGACAGTAGAGGTTCTTAGTTGTGATGAAGAGGATGAAGAAGATATAGTGCCTATTGCTTTTCGGCCAAGATCCCGACCTTCTGCTCAAGCTCAAACTCAAGCCTCTCCCAAAGCTGAATTACGTACTAAGCATCGTCATGAAGGGTCTGGGGTTATGGATGAAGTGCGTTCATCGAAAAGGCAGAAGAAATCCGCCTCCAAACCCCGTGTTCGTCTTCCGGCTGTAGAGGAGACGTCTGCTCACAATGCTTCTTCAGATGAGCAAGGTAACTATTTGTTTTTGTCGCTCTTACATTTATTTGTATACTCAAACTCATTTTATGTTCAACTTCTGTAGGGAGCCGAGAGGAAGGAGAACTGCGCGTTGATGCTGCTTCTCCCGGAGGTATGGAGACCGAGGAGACCAGCTATGTCCAACAGATGCAGGATGCTTTGAAAGAAGGACCAGCTGGTATTCCACCACCTCCTGAAATGGATCCCTCAGCTACGGACACAGGTACTGATCTTTCTCCTCTGGGAAGAGAAATCCGAGAAATGAATGAGTCGGACCGTGTGCCTCCTCTAATGACCTGTGTGCTTTCTATTCTTTTAGCTAAACTAAAAGAAGTTGGCACAAGTAGCGAAGCTGCTGAAATTGTCCCGACGGACAAAGGTAAAATTAACCTTCATCTTGAGCAAATTCACCTGAATTCATAAGTTATTTACAACTCCATGTACTTCCTGTAGATATCGTAACGAGCGAACCAGCAGAAGGAGGAATCGCCCATACTCCTAAAATCGACGACTTCACTGATTTCGATTACCGTATCGATATTTCAGAGGGCGATCATCAAGAAATTTCCGATTTGTTGTTCGGGAAAGACACTGGTGCGGCCACAGAATCAACGATTGGCGCTGATTTAACAGAAGCAGGTCCTTCTGAGAGTAAGGCTTCTATTCTGTAAACTTCTCACCTTACATTTTCTAACTTGATTAATCGTATAAATGTTTGAATTATAGGACCAGCCGTCGAAGCTGATACAACTACAATCACTGGAACGACTGATCAGCCAGAGGGTCGTGAGCTTGTGCCATGGACAGGAACTGAAGTTGATTTGCAATCATTAGTTCTTGAATCTCAACCTCGTACTCCTATGGACCCCATGATGATAGAAGTCACCGTCACTCCCCAGATTAGTCCAGTCGCAACAAAAGCAAGACCAACTGAAGAAGTTGGTACGTCGGCTGATGTTGTGCCCAGAGCTGGTAAGTTTTACCCATAGCTAATTTCAAATCTCGAATTATTATTCCATTATGATCATCGTAATCTTTTTGTTTGTAGAATCTCCTCCTAAGGAGCCTCTTAGTTTGGACCCGTCGTTTTCTGAGGCTTTAGTTAAAAAACCATCTGATATAACGGGTGCGTCGACAGCTACCGTTCTTGAACCAACCTTGGTTGTTCAGGAATCCGGACTACCATCCTTAGGTAAACCAAGTCGTATTGAAGGCTCTTCTGTCGAACTTGGTATGTTTCATCCTGTTGTCTTGTATGCATTCATATGTTCTGTACTGACTTATTTGCCCTCATCGCAGTTCCTTCATCATTATCGAATCAAATACAAGCGTTATTGGTCGACGACGATCCGAACAAGGCTGTCATCTGTTCCAATCTCCAGGGCTTCATCCCCTTCCTGAACTCTATGGTCGATCGTATTCTCTTCAAAGGATCGCACTTTGAGGGTTATAAAAAATCTCTCGAGCGTTTTATATCAGGATTCAGAGAGGAAGGGTATAATGAGCTAGCCGATTCGATCAATGCTTATTTGGTTGATTTGAAGCGACATATTGAACTTCTACAAGCTCTTCGTGCTAAAGGCATACCCTTCTATATCGCTTCTCACATGGAATCCAGGTTGCAAGCTTGGCGTGACTCCCAGAAAATGGCCAACTCTGAACTCCAAAAGTTAAGAGCCCATAGTCACCAGCTTAGAGTGATCATTGACAAAAGAACGCAAGCTAAGGTCAATCTACGCCGGGATTTAGAATCGAGCCGAGCGGAAATAGCTCGCCTAGAGAAGGAACTTGCAATGGCCAAAGATGCTTATGATGTCTTGGAGTCCGAGTTGGCGCGAGAAGTTCATATTGAGGAAGACCTGTTGCAACAACTAAACCTTCAAGATAAAGTAATTGCTGATAAGGAACAAGAGGTTGCTGCGCTTCAAAGTGTTGATGAAGAAGCTTTCAAGATTAAATTGACAGCTGAACTTGAACAGACTTATGCATTAGAGCTGTCAAAACTTGAAAATCAAATTAGTCAATATAAACTTTTGTAATTAGAGAGCATATATCTTTGTAGCTTCCTTTGAACACTCTTGGTCAATATATATTGAATCATTTTGCTTATTAAGATTTCATTATGATTACTCATTCTTGTTTAGAATAAATAACCATAATGCTTATAGGATTTTTGGCAAATTCTCAGCCATCAACGGATTTGATATGCCTTTATCGACACCGTTTGAATCGGGCTAGTATGTGAATTATCTAAGTCCGTTTCACATATAACGTTGGGCTAAAAGACTTAAACTCTTTTAGACTTTAAACTACAACATTGAATGTGTAGGCTACATGTGTTAGATGTAGGCTTATCTCTGATAAGGGATAGAGATAACATCCCCCATGTGTATATGACACGGATTTTAAAATGTGGATGGATTACGTTCTCTTTGTATGAAAACGAATCTAAGCTTGTGAAGAAAGAACTTGGATATTCTAGTTCAGAGTCTCTTGTTTGTTGGTAGAGAAAAAACCCAGAATTGGAAAGGAATAATTTCGTATTCCATTTCCTTGTCTCTTGTTTGTTGGTAGAGATAAACCCAGAAATGGAGGGGGGATAATTTCATATCCCAACTCCTGGTCTCTTGTTTGTTGGTAGAGATAAACCCAAAATCGGAGAGGAAGAATTTTATATTCTATCTCCTGGTCTCTTGTTTGTTGGTAGAGATAAACCCAGAATCAGAGAAGAAGAATTTTATATTCTATCTCCTGATGCAAAGGAAACTCAAAGTGGGATCTCCACTTAAAGAATCCGAATTGGTTTGAATAACCCTAACTGTCATAAGGTTTGATTATTCAGTTTGTGGACCTCTCGTTCATGGAATGAATCGAGAGGGGATTTTGGCTTTGGTCCTAACTGTAGTAAGGTTTGACCAAGTAGGGGTTTTGAGATGATCCTAACTATTTAAAGGTTTAATCACTCGATTTGTGGACCTCTCGTTCATGGAATGAATCGAGAGGGGATTTTGGCTTTGGTCCTAACTGTAGGAAGGTTTGACCAAAAGAGGAATAAGAGTAGGGTACAAATAACAATGCATTTGTTGATTTGTACGAAATACTCAGTGAACAATTTTGATTTTAAGCATAAGAATTCAACCGACCGATGACCTTTGGTTGATCTGGACGGTGGGGGTTTCATGGCGTGGGATTACAAGTCGTCGAGACTCCCTTTTCATAATTGTATTACAAGGTTTCGTGAGGAAAGATTAACTGTCATTAAATCTCATCTCAACGATATTAGTAAAAACATCTTATTCATATGATCATCATTTTTGTTATTCATGATAATCAACTGATAACGGATTATCCCGAAATATCCTGCATAGGACTCTCTAGGAACTTTCCGTATTACATAGGTTATCCTGAACGTATTATGGGTAATACTTTTTCAAGAACTTCCCATTTATTGGCATCATCAATTTATTACCGTCTTGAGTAACCAGACGGTATGCACCATTTGAATAGACTGTTTCTATTACAAACGGTCCTTCCCATTTGGGTTCAAATTTTCCTTTCTTCTTAGAGTTGAGGATCATAGGTCTTCTGACGGCAAGAACTAGATCTCCTTCTTTAAAACTTCGTCGTCGGACCCTTTTATCAAAAGTCCGAGAAATTCTGGCCTGATAAAACTCGATCTGTTGTTGAGCTTCCAAGCGCTTTTCATCTAACATCTCTAATTCCTCGAGACGTTTCTGATGATGTTCTTCCGCCGTCATTCCCATTGCAAGGGCGATACGGAGAGAAGGAATCTGTATTTTCAATGGGAGAACAGCTTCACATCCATATGTTAAGGCATATGGAGTTGCTCCGGTAGGTGTACGGACAGTTGTGCGATAAGCCCATAAAGCTTCGCCAAGTTTGTCGTCCCAATCTCGTTTATTGGTTTTCACCAACTTTGCCAAGATTTTGATGATGGTCTTGTTAAAAGCTTCGGCCAATCCGTTAGCTGTGGGATTATAAGCGGTTGATGAAACATCCTTAATCCCGAATTTGCCGCAAAACTTGATGAATGCGTTACTGACGAATTGAGGACCATTATCATGTACTATTCGTCTTGGAACACCGTACCGATATATGACATGGTGTTTAATAAACTTAATGACCTCACTCGTCTTCACTTCTCTAAGTGGAACTGCTTCTGCCCATTTTGAGAAGTAGTCGGTGATTGCCAAAATGAAGCGGTCCCCTTTAACCGATGGTGGGAAAATAGGACCTACGATATCCATGCCCCAAGTTTCGAATGGCCACGACGTCGCCGATGGGTGTAAATACTCGGGAGGCTGGTGCATATAATTTGCATGTAACTGACACACTTCACATCGTCGTGCGTAGTCAACTGCATCCTTTACCATAGTTGGCCAATAATACCCGATTCTTCTAAGTCGATCACAGAGTTTAGGACCGGGCTGATGTGCACCGCATATTCCATTATGCGCCTCTTTGAGTGCTCGTTCCGCTTCTTTGCCGGATAAGCAACGGAGTAGAAGACCGTCGTACGATCGTCGATACAACATTTGTGCTGTGGCGTTGTAGTAAAATCTCGGTGCTCTTCGCCGAATCGATTCCCTTTCTTTTACATCTTCAGGCAATATACCATGTAGGACGTAGTCGATAATAGGAAAGCGCCAATCTCGAACTTCGGGTTCAACTGCTGTTGAGTATGCTTCTTTAACATCCGAGTCGTAGATTGGAACGATAAGCTGGTGAGTCTTCACTGTAATCAATTGTTCTGTTTCGGGAGGTTGAGCCAATGATACTGACAATGCCGCCAATGCGTCTGCATACGCGTTTTGGAGACGTGGAACGTACTCAATGAAAAATCCTTCAAATGAGTCTGCCATCTCAATAGCCACCTGATGGTATGGAATCAAGTCTGGACTTCTGACTTCATACTCTCCTCGAATTTGATTAACTACCAGTTGAGAATCCCCAAAAGCTTCAAGGTATTCGACCCCCAGCTCTTTGGCAAAATTGAGTCCAATTATTAACGCGTTGTACTCGGCCACATTATTAGAACATGGTCCGGTCAACGAGTATGCTCTAGGCAAGACATGCTTTTCCGGGGAAACTAAAACGACCCCCACTCCTGAGGAGATTTTAGAACATCCGGGTGCGCTTGCCACATTGGTTGCGCGAGAAGCCCCATCGAAGTATAACTGCCACACTTGTTGATGTGAGGTAGTATTAACTTCGTGAGTTTCATCTGGCAGATCGTCATACAATTCGACTACATCCTTTGTAGGATTTTCCGCCAGAAGATCGTAAATAGCTCGTCCTTTAACCGATTTTTGTTGCTTAAAGTACAAGTCATATTGCGATAAAAGTAGAGCCCATCTGGCTAAACGCCAATTCATAGAAGCTGGCTGGGTCATGAATAAGCGGACAGGATTTACGTTGGAGATGACATAAATCGTCTGCCCCACTAAATAGTGTCGCATTTTCTGGACGGCAAATACCAATGCAAGGCATTCCTTCTCGATCCTTGGATAGCGAGATTCAGCTCCTACCAATGTACGACTCAAGTAATATACTGCTTGTTCGTGACCGTTATCGTCGTCTTGTGCAAGTAATGCACTTAACGAATGGCTCGTCGCTTTGACATAAATCAGAAACGGTCTGCCCGATTTCGGTGCCACGAGAATAGGCGGGTTCGCTAGATATGCTTTAATATCCTCGAACGCCTTTTGACACGTTTCATCCCAAATGAATGATACGCCTTTCTTTGCAAGTTTAGAGAATGGTTGACATTTTCCGGACAGATTTGATATAAACCGACGGATATATGCCAATCGACCCTGCAATCCTCTGAGTTCTTTAAGATTTCTCGGGGGTTGCAGCTCATTTATCGCCTTCACTTTGTCAGGATCAATATGAATACCTTTTGTGGTGACGACGAATCCGAGAAATTTACCGCTCGACATTCCTAGGAAAGATTTAGTCGGGTTCATCTTTAGCTGATGAGTTCTCATCAGATCAAACATCGTCTTCAGATCATTAATGTGGTCTTTTTTATCACGACTCTTAACGACCAAATCATCAACATAGCATTCAACGGTTTTCCGCAGATGTTCTTGAAAAATTTGCGTCATGGCTCGTTGGTACGTGGCGCCAGCATTTTTTAAACCAAAAGGCATAACCGTATAGCAAAAGACCCCCATGGGTGTTCTGAATGCTGTATGTTTTTCATCGTCTGGGTGCATCTTGATTTGATTATACCCTGAGAAACCATCCATAAATGACATTCTCTCGAATCCGCAAGTATTGTCGATAATGACGTCCGTAATTGGTAGTGGGAAGTCATCTTTAGGACAGGCGGCATTCAGATCTCTGAAATCAATACAGATTCTGATCTTTCTGGTCTTTTTAAGAACCGGAACAATGTTAGCTAGCCATTCAGGATGTTGTTCTTCTCTGATAAAACCTGAGTCGATCAACTTCTTGACTTCAGCTTCTATCGCCTCCATAATTTGTGGACGAAACCGTCTTTGTTGTTGTTTGACAGGTTTGACATCCGATTTTATGTTGAGGGTGTGCATTGCTATGTTCGGATCGAGTCCCGGCATATCTTCATAATTCCAAGCAAAAACGTCGATATACTCTCTAATGAGAGCGATTAACTCCTCTTTCTCGTCTGGTGGAAGGTCACCACTGATAAATATAGGTTTCGGATTAGTTTCGTCACCCATATTAATTTGGACCACTTTATCCTCAGTAGGAGGTTCTCTTTGTTCAAATCGGTCGCCATATTGGATATTCATGTAATGCATCCATGGGTCTTCCCAAATAGGCAACTGGTCGTCTCCTTCAGTCGTGGAAGGATCAACTGTCGCCATATTTGACATTAAGGCTTTGAATCTCTCTCCGATACTCGTGTCGGAGTCCCACATTGAAGTATCGGATGAATGCCTGCTTCCATTTATCAACTGGCTGATGATCTGTTGGCAATCTTCATCCTCAGATGACGAAGCATAACCTAGACCTCTATTATGACTATAATGATTATCTGGTTTTCCTTTTGGTACATAAGTAGAACGGGGTGGCACCCTAACTCCTTGACCGAAATGAAGACCTTCGCCAAGCGAGAGGTCATAACCTTGCCTCTCCATGTAATCATTAGCTTGCCAACTATATCGAGAGAAATGTTATCCTGGCTTTTCCTCATCTGAGCTACTACCCAAGAAAAGATTAGTAGCTGGGGATGGATTCCCTTTCCCAAAGATTATTTCTTTCTCACCCCCTGTCTTTGCAGGTAGAATCACCGTTGTCCCGGCTGAATTTTGCAGATATCTCGTCGCCGTGCAGGACGAACGAATTGGCATGTGTAGACTAGGATTATCATACAATTCCTGCATTACATCATTAAGACAAGGCGAATACTCTAAATCATTCTTTATTATTTCATCGGCAAGTTGCCAGTTACAACTTTCGTCCGACGATTCATCACCGTCAAGATCGATTACAAGAGGTTCAATGTCATTTAATACAAGACCTTCACTATAATCGAGCCCGGCTTCGGTATCAGCTTCATCTCCGCTGTCCGTGCCATGGGCCGATGGTTCAGTTTCGGACTCAGCACCATATAGAAGGGAGTCAGTAAAATAATTTTCTAACCCTTTGAATGGTTGCTTATCCGCGACCATCGTCTTAACTTCCTCATTAGTATCGACATATTTCAAACACTGATGGAGGGTGGAGGGAACTATAAGATTACCGTGGATCCATGGACGACCCAACAGCAAGTTATAGGAAGTCTCTGCATCGATCACATAGCAGGTGACTTCAGACTTCAGATCTCCGAGTTGACACTTCACCCGGATTTTTCCTAACGGTCTTGATCCACTAGTGTTGAATCCATAAATAACAGTTCCCGTTGAGGCTAACTTGCTGGCGGGAATTCCGAGGTGGTACATCAATCGGAGTGGCATGATGCTAACAGCGGAACCCGGATCGACTTGAATCCGGTTGACCGTGCTCGAACCGATATATCCTGTGAAATATAACGGCCTATCATGCTTTGAATTCCGGACTTGCATATCTTCTTTTGTGAAAGCGATACAAGGGAATTTGGTGGCTGCCAGATTACAATGTTTCACTGACGACTCTGGCTCTTCAGGAGTTGGTTTGATCTGAGTGAGGA